>QVNZ01017103.1:0-21758 GCA_014825645.1 Pseudomyrmex dendroicus | reverse complement strand
TCTTTCTTTCTCTCTCTCTCTCCCTCACTCTTTCTCTTCCTCTTCCTTTCTCTTTCTCTTTCTCTCACGCTTCAATAGTCGTTCATGCATACAACCGCGCTGTTAGCCGGGCGTGCAAAGCTGTTCCTCTCTTTAGCACCCAAAGCGCGATAAGGGGTGCGAGAAGAATCGAGACCTCGTTCCGCTCTCTTTCACGAAGCATCGGCACGACTTGGCGTATCATTTTCCGCCACACTTTAGAGAGTGGCTTTGAGAGTGTTTCCACCTGCGGGTGACGACGCTTTTCTTTGCGGCAAGATTGTGTATCGAGAACGCCACGTCGGGAATATAGTATTCGTCAAGTGCCTCCGACAAAGTCGATTTGTACATACCTCCGCCTACATCTCGCTGAGAGTTTATTTAAATTCTTTCTTTCTGCACAATTCTTTTCAGAAAAAGAATTCTTAATATTCTACTTATTTGTAATTAAAATTTTAAACGGCGATTAAAAGATAAATGCTTCGTTTTCTCATTTTATATTGCGCTAAATTGAAATATTTTATCAAAATACGTGAAGTGCCGCAAAAACGATCTTTAGTGTCACGGTGTGTGTGCAAACATTTTGTTTTAAAGGTAGTGTTACGCGCAAAAACTAGTTTACGATTGTGCGAAATATGTTTCGCGTCGCGAAACGATAGAAATCCTATCAAAGTTTGCGGTAAAAGTTCGCGATCTCGAAATTTTTGGCCACTAGAGAAGTCGCCGTCCCCTTATGCCGGAGTAATAGCGGAGTAGTCGGGTCGCGAAAAAAAGCACAAATTCCTCTTGGGAAATAAACCCACCCTCCAAAGAACATCCATTGACGTTTCCGAGGTTGTACGAAATACAGCCGATAAGAAAAGATTAAACTGATCGAACTCCCTATATACTTGATACATGTATAGGCAAACAATCAAGTATACCGTACACGACATAAGAAAGTTGAATTATTTTATATAACATGTATAAAATAATAAAAAATTGCGATAATCACATATACACGCACACAATACATATTATATTGTGTGGGAACAAATAACTCATATTTATATCTTTGTGATCCAATGCATATGTGTTGAAAAAACAACCATTTCGAGAAAGAAACTTCGTTACTAAAACTAAACGGGTAAATAAAAATGTTCGCCATTGTTTGAAATAACACAAAATAATTCCATTTGATTCGCCATTAGCGAGCGAAACTTCTATTTAGTTAGAATACTCAGATTGTATCTTTTGCAAGCCCGAGAAAATAATATTAAAGAGAAGACTATAACAACAACAACAACAACATAATAATATTTATATATTTTATATACATATGTATATTTTTTGATCAGAAGATTTAGTAAATCTATAAACAAAAGAATCTCACGTAGATTGTGTAGACCGGATGAGATGGAAAAGGGGTAGAAAGGGAAGATACTTTCTCCGGACGACGGGTTATGGGGATCGTTCAATTACGTGGGCGCACGTAAAACGCGCGACTTTTACCCCCGACGTGGCATTCCGGAGCACGACAAGAGAAGCAAGGATGGAGCGGCGCCGAGATGGAGTTTAATACCGCAATTTGAATGATACGGCGCGTAACGGGGGAGGTCGAGGGAACACGGAGCGGAAGGAGAAAATGGTTCGGGGAGGACTCGATAAGCTGCGGACAGGGTTGAGAGATAGATAATCAAGGCCAGACTGGAGGTGAACCAGACATGTTAACCAATCAATCGTGTTGGTACCGAGACTGCACCGTCGCGCGCGTGTGTGAACGGAGGGTACGAGATGCAACGCATCGGAAGGCCCGGGCTCAAGGGGTGGACCGGCGAGTACGGATCGGCGGTGCTCGAGCAATTACCTAGACCCGATCTAGCCGCAGTCCCCCGAGCGTAATCACTAACACGTGCTGCTATTAGGCGTGCACGTGATCGATGTGTCGAGTTCGCTGGAAAACTGGAGGACCAGACAGATTTTATCGGAGAGAAGAGGCTCGGTCGCGCGTTCCTGAGCGAATTCTTCCATCGCTCGAGAAGTTTTGAATTTCGAGATAGAAAATACACAGTGTGTGTGTGTCAACGATCAATAAATGCTTCGTGTATACTGTGTATGTTATTAATTATAATTATAAAATTGATCACACACACATATGTTACTAAAGCCAATTGTTAAACGGTAAAAAACGAATGTAAACGTTAAAAAGTTACCTTTTATTGTTGTTCTTAATTATTTCGAAAGATTGTAAATAAACTCTACTATGATATCTAACACGTTCTTATTTGCGGTTGTATCTCAGATAACAATAGAAAAACTAATACGCGGTTCTTCAAAAGACATTTCGCCGTGACACGAAGAATTCGCACGTCAAATTATGACAAACAATTAATACGACGATATAAAGCAGATAAAGAATTAAGAATAGAAAGAAATTTGCAAGAGAGTGAAACTATTATTTTTACGCGATTTTTTCCGCCTGCGTTTACCCTTGCATCTTCGTACATTGACGCAGAAATGATATTTCTTACATACAACAATGATAACTCTCACATAGCGACGAAATAAATATGAACAAAATCTATAAATAGATTAAGATTTGTGTGTGTAACTTATACGAGCAATAAAATATAACATATATGCATAATAATAAAAATGTTCTCTCCTCCGGAACAGCGGAGAAATATTGTTTTCTGTACGATGCCACGCTACACAAATCTAAATTGTTCCCGCTGGAAACTGGGACGCGGTTGTTGTTTTTTTTCGTCGCGTTTGCTAAAACTCCTTGGTTTTATTATTCGCCGGTCATTTGCACGAGCGTGTTCGATGTTTTCCAATTCGTAGAACATTTGCCGATACAGAACGCAGATTAAATATATTTATTCAATCAGTTTGCGGCCCCGAGTCTCGGTATCATCTGGCACTCGCGGAGCGCTACTGTTGAGCGTTTGCGCCGATTCCTGAGGGCGACTCATTCACAGAGATGCAATCTGGCAGTTTTCCAATCGCAATCCGCGCGCGCGATACACGCCCCGCGGACGTTAAATAAAATTCAATTTTCCACGGGGGAGCTATTTCGTGAGTGTCTCCATTTTTGCGCAACTGATTTTAAATCGCGCGAATCGAAATCAAGCGAGCTTACTCATTCGTTCTATTGAGGCGCGAATCCTATATTATAATAAACACGAATAGCGCTTTCGAGGGATCGATTAAATAACAGACAACCGATTGTGCGAAAATGCTACGGAAAAATATTTGCCGAGTTAATAACGTGGAAACACCGTGGCTTCTTGACTCAGTTCAACGCCCTCGCCACCTGTTTTGTTGCCGCCTTCGGTGACAAATGAAATCCCCTGAAATTTAATACCGCTTGTGTGGCGCTGGCGCTATTACATTTCATAGATCGTACTGCGGCGGACCGGCCATACGTCCCAGCAGGTTTTCTTGTCCCTGTTAAGGAGAAGCTATTGCCAGGATTGTACAACAGGATTACGAGGACGTGGTCGTTGCTCGCGTCTGAACCAGAAATTTATACCGATGCTTTTTGCGGCGTGTGTATCTGTGTGTGAGCGTGTACAAAAGCTTCAGTTGTTTCAATCGGCGCAAAAAGCTTCCAGTAATAAAGTATCCGCATAGCAGTTCTTTATCCATAAATAACGCTATTAATTTACTCTCCATCGAAGCGAGCGAGCGTGCGCGCGATTCCTTTCGAACGTGAGTTCGGAAACTCCTCTCTCTTTTAAACGTTTTTAAAACTAATAAATCCCTCAGTGGGATTTGCACGGCGAAGAAGCGCGGACGACCTTCGGCCGGTCACTTAATTGCGATCTTGAACCTTTTAAACTATCTCTAATTGAATTTTGCGATAACGACTGAATATCCCCGGGAGGATCTCATAAAACCATCCGCGTGGCAATAAAGAGTCGCGGCGACGTCGTCCGATCTATCCGCGCGATCTAACGCCGTCTCTCGAAGGAACGAGCTCGAAGAGTCCGTCCCGATAGAAATGAAAGAAGAAAAAAAAAAAGAAAGAGTTCTTCTCGCGACGCAGGCGGATGCAGGCGAGCCCAAGTTCCGATCGGGTTTCTGAAAGCTTTCTACTTCGAAGGAAAATCGGGGTCCGCGGACCCGTTAGAGAACGAACACGGTATTCACCCCCGCACACTTTTCTACATCCGCGGGATTTCCAGGATTTCATTATGCCAGTTCTCAGTTGGTCGCCATGGTGACCAACTATATACGTCGGTCGTAAAATACGCCGTCGCTCTATTTTTCTTCAGTTCTCTCGGTTGAGAAGGACTCTTGGTGACAAAATACGGACGCTTCGACGTCGAGAACAACGAAACGTAACTTTATGGCGCAACAATCTTTTCGCGTGACGCGCAACGGACATGCAGTTCGACTTTCGATGATTTTAAATAGCGTAATTAAAAAATAATTATATGTCTGTCGGAATAACATTAGGTATTTAATTGAAATATTAAATTGAAATATTTAATTTCAATTTAATATTTCAACTTTTATTTAAATTAAATATTTATATGACATTCTTCAATCGATAATTAAATACAAAATTGCCATAGTTATAGAAATATTACAAATAATAATAATCTGAAATTTCCGCTGAGAAAGACTGACCTTAAAATCGTGAAAGTAATTAATTAAAAGATGTTCCACGCGCACTTTATCTGTATAATTTTATATTTATTTGTATATTTTTTAAAAAATAATTTATTAACATATATGTCTATAATATTTTTAATCGTTCTATCCGAGTCAATCTATAACATAGAAGATATATACATGTGTATTGTATATATGTCATGTGTGTGAGTGTATGTACGTAGACATACTTGTATTTGTTCAGTCTCTCGTGTGTGTGTGTGTGTGTGTGAGATGGATAATACGTTTATAATCGATCAGTTCTCTTCATGCTCTGTGTCCCACCCACGTTTTCCGATATCGAAGAACGATTTCCAGAGAGTCCAAGGGAGAGAGTAGCAGCCTTGAATTCCACTTCCACGCGCAATTCGACTCTGCAATTTTGCTTTTCCGCGCGATTACCTTTTTTATTTTCCCCAAGCCCGTAATTACGCGGGACCGCGTCGAGCGCGCCGGCGAAGAGAGAAACAGTTTCGGCGATGTTGCACCGAGACGAGAGAGCATCTCGTGCCGCCGTCGCCGCGAGCTCATCCGCGAACTGTACCAAAGCGAACGATAAAGAATAATCATTTGAATAGAGCCGTACGGATGAAGGGGCAAATTTAATATGCAAATGGCGGGGCATTACGTCTCTTTTATTCTACTTCGACCGAGCGAGAAGAGATGCTTCATTCTGCAAGGAGCACTATCCGGCTCCTTGCAGAATGAAGGAAGAAACAGAGGAGGGAAGAGGAAGCAGACAAAGACAGAGGTGAAGGATGAAAAAGATGAAGAAACGGCCCGAGGTGGAAGACTAGAAGACAGCGAAGAGAAAGAATGCGAAAAAAAGAGAGAGAGAGAGCAAGAGAATGAGAAAGAGATGAAGAAGAGACCGAGAACGAGACGGTCTAAGTAGTTTTGCATATCTGCTTCATTACTCTGAATAACGCGCAGGAACTCTCCTTACACCTGCAGCTCTTCTCGTTCTCTCTTTCTCTTTCTCTCTCTCTCTCTCTCTTTCCTCCCTTCTCCTCTTCCTTCTTGCACCCCGATGCACCCTTTTCTATCCCGTGCTTAGCGCGTGCTAATGACTACGTCTTTTTTCGCTGTCCTAATTATACCGGCTACCAATCTTACATTTGCTCGCTCTTCAAGAGAGAAAGAAAATGATGTCCACACTTACATTGACGTCAGACGCGATCTATATCAGTTGGTAATTTATTAATTATACGTTTTGTTCGTAATTTCACGTATCGAGAAATTTCATGATGTTGTAGTTGAAATAATTGCGAAGCAATTAACTTCGGAGCTTTGTGCGGCTTTTTCGCGAGAAACGCGCGGCGGTTCCATCCAACGATTTCCAACGAGATTTATTTTAATGGCGGTTGCACGCTATTAAAAGTTTTAGTAATTCTTTTAATCTCACTGCTGCAGTTTCATATCATCGCTTCTGTTCGCTCGCTATAATGTACTGGAAGCGATTAAAAGCGCTCGCTATACGCGCCCGCTATTACATGCCTCCGTTGCCGATATTACGAGCGCGTTTTCCATTTTCGCGTCAATCACGCGCAAGCATGCAAATCGCGAAAAATCTATCTAATTCGCAGAATTATCGCTATAATTAAAACGCTTGTCTCATATTTGAATGCGATATTTTTCACATTTAGCGCGTCATTTCAGTTGGCAAAAGCGCAATAAAAATTTCACTATCGGCTCAATATAATATCTAATATATAGTAGAAGCGCGTCGCCTCCGACAATCGCGTCCGATGATTCGTTTCCTCAGAAGGAGGGTTCATAACCCCTGAAGAGGTGAATTTCGGGAATTCAGGGAACAAAAGTTACTGCCGATTGCGCGCGAGAGAGGCGGCTCGAGGGCGAAGAACCGGAAGTGTCTGTCCCCGCGTTCACGCCCCTCGCGCGCTCCCTTTTGTCGTAAACCCGACGTCGACGATCGGGCGACGTAGCACCTCGATCGACATTTTTGACATCCCGCGCGTACATGGCAGCACTTACCAGATGAGATCAAACTGCGGTAGTGATAAAAGTAAATGGTACGGTCGGGAAGGATATTCGAGGAAACTTTTGGAAGCAGATTGCGAACTATTCACTCAATCGAATTTTGGTTCAAACGAGAGAGAGAGAGACAGAGAGAGAAAAGTGTTATGAAATCTGTTAGAATTAATAAACACGAGTTCTTGTCTCGAGAAAGTGTTTGTACAAACATAAAGCACTGTTTTGTAAAACATTCTGCATTCTGAGTTAAATATATTCGATGAATAAAAAATCACGAGCGCACGAGAGATTCGCGCGCGCGTTCTCGGCGGTAATTCCATGAAACCTCGCGCCAGGTGTATCTCACAAGAAATCTCGTATCGTTCCGTGGCTCATTTGCGAGACATTAATGAGAGTATGGGTATATCCGAAAAAATTGCTTACAAAGATAGCGAATAACATTCTTTTTTGGGACGGTAAGCCAAAGTGGATTTTGCGATTTGCGAACACTTTACGAGTCACCTCCCTTTTCGCGAGCTTTCTCGTCGCTTCTCGAATTTTCCGCTCTTCGCCGGGTCCAGGTCTAATGTAATCAAGGCCCGCACGGAAAGCGGGACTACTTTTGGAACGAGCGCGACCGAGCCGCCATTGCACACGTCGGATATAAGTCACTTTGCCGATACTTTGATCCCTTCCACGTGTAACGAGGTTACGAAGAGCGAAACGTGCGGCCGTTAAACCGCGCGGTCAGCGCGTACGTCGATGAGATTCTGCGAGCGCGACTCTCGATTGATTCGAATGGAAACCAATAATCGAGAGAGGCTTGCATTAAAAGTGGCAAAAAAAAGAAAACTGCACGGCACATATCCTAAAGCTGTCTTTAATATAAATTACTTTTTTTAAATTATACTTCTTTAATCAACACAAAAATTAATATAAATTTATACCGTATATGTTATATTTTAATCTCTTAAAAATTATTTGCAATAGTTTTTCATAATATTAAATTTTCATATCGGCTCAGTTTTTCATGAAGTATCCGCTACCTCCCTTAGCTCTCGATTGATGCGTCGCACGTTTCCCATTATCACCCGGTCCGATTACTTTTACCGGAGATATCGTCTACATGTTTCGGCGCGGGTTTATCCGCTCGGTTGCGAACGTTGATGCCATTCACTCGTGTACCAAGTGCGCTATCGGCATTCTGCTTGCTCCGGGGCCGACGGCGGCACCCGTTGTCGAGTTGCGAGTTTATCGAGCCTCGCCGGGAGCGCGAGATCGAGGACGAGTCTCTCTCGTACGAACGCGCGCGTATCGCGTTACGTCCGGAACTTTACGAGGATCTAACGGGCGCGCGATACGCGAATTTACGAGGCACAGCGGGCCGAAATACGCGCGCGCTCGATTTCACGCTCGCACGTCCATTCGCCGCCGGCTGGGAACCCGAACACTCGTGCGGCCGCTCGGCATTATGCCGGAATAAAACCGGGTGATCTCTCTACGATTCCCCGTAACGCGGAATGTGAACGACGATGTGTGCTCCTTTTTTTTTTCGACGATAACCTCTCATTCTGTTTACCCCGATATACTTTATCCCGGTGATCGGTGTTTTCTTCTCAAGCGGAAGAATTCCCCGATTCGAATTTGTACGAAGAGCCGCAATTGTACAGTACATGAGAATAGAACGGCGGCTTCAGAGAATTCAGAGAACTTCGGGATAAGCCCGCTTCAAATGTATTCTCGAAATGGGAATTTTACGTTGAGATTTTCGACGGACAATCGCCGTGTAATTCGTGCTTTCGGAGATAACGCAAAACTCTCACGAAATATATTCGATTCTCTCTCTTTTTCTCTCTCTCTCCCTTTCTGACGAGTATACGAAATTTATATCCACTCCATTCGGTCGCTCCACTCGAAGGGTGAAGCTATCCTCCGGTCAAGAGATTGAGAATTGAACCCTAAGTGAAACTACTTCAAGAAACGCGGGGAAACACTATCTTGGGTAATTTGTGTGGGAGACAACGAGTGCGTTTCCGTCCAAGCTCTCCGCGTCGCCGCTCCTTATTTCACTTACGTTGTTACCACCGTCTTTCGTTTCGTTTCTCCCCCTTTCATGTTCCTCTTCCCGAACTCGATCCGGGCTTCTCGCGCCGTCCCTTCTTGCGCGCAAAGTCTCTCCTCGCGTATATTTCGCCCTTCTTCGAGTATAACTTACAGACGCCATTAAATGTCAGGAGCAGGTTTAAAGCTCCGGCAACCCGCCGAGCCCTTTTGTACCAGGGTGTAAAGATTTCGAAACCCATCGGAGCGGAGAGCCTCTAGCCGCGGGCGTGCCACCCTCTCGTAACTACGCGGCCGCCCCTTTTGTATCTACTTATCCCCGTACAAAATTTTGACAGTCTTGCCTGCTTGCGCGCTTGGCAAAGGCGCCCGGCGTCTTTCGTCTCGCCTTGTCGACACGGAGAGTCCTCCAAGCAATACGTCTCGCGACTCTTCAGAACCGCGCCGTAATCAAACTGCTTAACGCGCTCCCCCGTCCGCCCGCCGCTCGAAAGGAATCTGCATTAGGCGTGTGACACTGCGAATTGTTCCACGTTAATGGGGTTTATTGTGCGGCGAGTGAATTAATTAGATGGCAGGTCCTCGCCAGAAAAGATTCGCGGAGAGAAAGAGAGAGAAAGAGAGAGAGAGAGAGAGAAACCGACCGTTTAACTCGCTATGCAAAGATCGCTATGCAAAGATCGCGATGCTCCTCCTCCTTTTCCCTTTTCCGCTTCTGTGTTTCGCCGCGGAAACGGATTCGAGCCGCATACCTCGATTGTACGGATTTTGCCAGGCCGTCGCATTCGAAATTGCAATTGTATCGGTTCATCCATATTTAAATCGAGGAGCGTAGATTTGCCGCCGGCGAAATCCTATTATCGGCTGACAAAGCCCCCGGCGCCTTATATCGGGCGCGAGTGACATCCATTTCCGCGTACACTATTTAAACGTGGGAGATGAATTAAATTGGATGCCTATATAAATCCTTAGAATCTTTGTGTATATATATATGTGTGTGTGTGTGTGTGTGTGTGTATATATACGACTCGGCACGGGCCGCAGATGTTTCTCAGCGATTGTCCCCATAAAAAAGGCTCCCCGTGTAGTCGTAGAGACGATAAAGCAGAGAGGCGGCGCGGATGGAAATTGAAAAGTGTAAAGCAGCCTGACACTCGTTGTTATTCCGCTCGTTCGGACTTTGACGATCGGGAATCGTATTTCGCGCGTGGCAACGTCGATGGCATTAGAAATGAATACTTTATTTTTTCTTGTTTTTTCGAACTTTAATACCGCGCGCGATCGCGTGTAAATTCACCGTTTTCTTTATGTAGCGGCATTTCTTGATCAATCTCCGTCTCGTCAATTGCAAAGCGCACCGATTCTCGGGCGCAGCCCGCCGTAGAAACGTTCGAAGAAGAAACGGGGGAATAAAAAAATATTGATCTTGTAACACGTGTCTCGTAAGGGTTAGCCTACATTGCCGAGGTTTGTCGCCTTTTCCGTCCTAAATCAACAGAGGCCAACGCCTTGCCTCACAGGGTCGTGTTGACACCGTCTTTTTGCCCCCGTTTACGTCACGTTTACGACGTTCCCCGGCAACGTACGTCCCGTCGTCGAGCAATCTTCCTCGCCGGCGGGTGTGCGGAGCGAAGGCGAATTCCTGCCTTGCGTAAAAGTCGATTGCGTGCCGTTGAAACGCGCGCCGATGAAACGTCGAACGTTGGCCGGAGTTTCTAAAGAAACTTATTTTTCCATCTAAACGTTTCCGCACACGCTCGACAGCTGGCAGACGTTCGCTTTCAGTCCGCATGCGTTTCTCTCTCTCTCTCTCTCTCTCTCTTGTCGAGAAAGCGCGTATTTGCATTATCGCGAGCGCTCGCATCTCTCGGAATTTTCGAGTTTTCGCAAACATCCGTGTTCTGCATTTTTTAAAAGCATCGATTTTTACGACATTCTTGCATTACAGCGCAACTATACGGGATTTTATATTTCTCAACAACAGCTGCACCGCGTGTATATATCTCATATATACAGTCGCAATATTTGATATCCAAATAAAAGCGACACAATTTTCTTCGCTGGCATTTAAAAATCATAGAGAAAGAGAAATAGAGAAACCGGCTGCCGAGGTGATGATAGATGTTGATATCCGACCAGGCGCCGCCAGTTTAGAACCGCTTTGCATACGCTTTAGCGGCGCACAATGTGCGGCACTCTAACCAGTTAATCAATTTCACATCCCGCTATTTTAGCCGCGCGCACGTCCGTCCGTCCGTTTGCATCGAGAAGACAATGAGAGCCGTGCCGTGTAATGGGACGACGACGGATCCGGCCACCGGCTTGTAAATCATAGGGTTTTACTACTTAACGACGCTCGAGTGCGCTCGTGCAATTGCGCGAGTGTGTCTCCGAGTTACTATATTTCACGATAAAACGTTACAAAACGCGGTAAATTTTAAAAATATCGCAAAAAAAAAAAAACGTGAAAACTTCGCAGCGCAAGGAGGCAAATTTGTCATTAAGCGAATTTCTTCGATATCGCCGCGCTCGTAAAAACCGGAGGGGTCGTAATTTCTTGATTTCCATTTTGAATTTAATTACACTAGTCGTATTTTTTTTCTTTTTTTAATCTTATCGCTCGAGTCTCGTGTGCATCGTGTGTCGTAAACCGTCTACATGAACGACCCCCTCAGCGCGCGACCACTTTACGCTCGCGTGCGCGCGCACTCATCAACGCTCACGCTCTCGCACGCCACACGCATGCGGGATTAATTTTTGCCCGAGGCGGATGAGTGATAGAGCGCGTCTCCGCTAGACGCCACTCGAGACATACTTATTCACACCCTCATTAAGAACATCACACGCCTTCTCTTCTAACCGCCGGCGATCTTCTTTTCGCTCAGGTCCCTTTATTCGCGCGGGCAATTTTTCCTTAGTCTCGTCTGAGAAGCGATCCGCCAGTCTTTCTTTTACCTTTCTCGTAGCGGATTTCATCGATGCGGTTTCCCGTTGAACGCAAATGAGAAGCCGTCACGTAACCGTATTCGAATTACCGCGCGAATGACCGACTCCTGACGGCGAGAGATCCTTTGAGTAATCACGATAGTTCCCGTCGACTTAAAATTTGCGTCGCTGATTTATTTCCGTCGTGTCCGTTGCGAATGTCATACACTCGCTTCAAACGTTATTTGTCGACATGCGTCGCAAATTATTCCGAAGTGTAGCATTCGTTGCTAAACTATTCGCAGATAATTTGGACGCACGAAGAATCTGAGCAGACAGCGAGGGAGTTGTGAGTGAACCGACCCCGATGAATCGTTGCGTCACGTAGACGCGGCTTTCTGGCCACTTGAGAATTGGCGAATTTCATTAAACCTATACTTCAACTCAAACTGCGGCGAGCTGATTAGTTTTCCCGACAAGTCAGGACCGCGGCAGCGGTCCTCAACCGAGCCAACTCTAAACCAACGTCCTAATCATCGGGAGCGCAGAATCCCCACTGTAACAATATCCACCGTAAACCGCGTACTTTCGACCGTGTCCAATATTAATGAGAAATTGTAGAAGGCCGTGTCTACGTACGGTTGTGGCTTAATCTCCTTGAGATCAGACGCGCCCATCATTAAATACTTATCGAACGAGGATGATGGCGCCCTGGACCAGCATTGTTTCGTCGCTGCGGTGATCCTCTCGATAAGCGTATAAAGCTATATAATTAATAAAAGCAACGAGACGGCAATCCTCTCTCGGGAGAGGAACAAAAAGCCGCTGCGAGAATGGTGACGGTCGCAGCGAAAAGAGAGAGAGGAGGGAAGGAGAGATTGTTGCGGCGAAAGAACGTTCTCCGAAAATGAGCATTTGCACGCTCGGCGGAGAGAAAGCGCGGCGCTCTGAAAGAAATTGAATCCTTCGGCGAAATCACCTGTTAGGGTCGCCGTGAAAGGACTCTGTCCTACGTACCGTCTTCAAAGAGACAGGCAGCAAGAAAGGAAGAATCCCCGCGCTTTTTTCTTGCGTCAAATTGGCATCCCCCTGTATCCCTCCTGCTCCTCGTTCTCTCTCTGTCTCTCTCTCTCTCTCTCTCTCTGTCTCTGTCTCTATAGCGTCGCACGATGTAAAGAAAGCTACCTCGATAATTAATCCGGCAGGATTATCCCGACGTCGCGTGTGCAGAATTAACGTTAAATCGATTTGCGCCAACTGCACATAAAAGTGCGGTTTCTTTCCTATTTTCTCTCTTTTTCTTTCTCTCTCTCTTTTTCTCTCTCTATTTCCCTGGCACGTATTCGAAAATTTAGTCCCGCAACGCGTTTAAAATAACGTTAGATTAATTCGGGGAAATATTGCATCTCGAACGTGGATTCGGTTCGCGAAATATGAACGCGATCGCGCGCGAATCGAAAGAGCGCGGCGAAGAGCAACCGCGACTAGAAATATGCGCTGCTTTAACCTTAATCGAATATGGATTATCGTGAAAATTTATAAAATGACCGCCGCAGAAATCGATCGAATGTAATTCTGCTGTTTAAATACGAATTGAACTTGAAGCGGGCCGAGATCAAATTTGCCGAACAATATCGTGCTGATTCGTCGGCGCTGAAAGCGTTGCATGTATAAACGCGGCTGATAATAATAAATTGTAGAATCGAAACTACCTCGCGCGCGATTGCTCGACTGAGCAGTTATGATCGCGCGTTTTCCGTCGAGTGAAACGCAGGAGTGCAGTTTTCTTTTTTTTTTTGCACGTCGAACTTCCTTTGAAGAAAGTTGCAGCGAACATCCATTATTCAACGCTTGTTGCGTATTTGACCGGAAGTATTTCAAATGGGAGGAAAAATATAAACGTCCGAGAGAGCAAATTCGCAATTATGACATCTCCGTGCGCGTGTAGTGTCACGTGTCACACATCCGACATAATCGACGGATTCGTTATCACATCCACGGAATACATTGACGGACGGGATCGACGGACACGTCGACTCGGATCTATCCAAGTGCCGTTGTAACGCGGTATAACGCGCGCTAACGACCACGTCGCGAAATTAATGATGCTCGTCTGAACTATCGAATAACAGTACTTAGGCTCTCATTACCCGAAGTGTACCATTACGGTGCGGTAGATTAACGAAGGGCGCCACAGATTATCTGTCTTCCGTTACGTTATCATCACACGCCGTTGTATCCCATTGCGTAAATATCCGCGCTACACTCCGGGAAATACGTAAACAGTCTGCGTGTTACACGATATCTAAGCGAGGATATTTTTCGTGGGCGAGTGCGACGCATCTCGCATATATGCTACACTCCCGTTTTGGTCAAGAAAACATAAGTTCCGTGTGTGTACGCAATAAATTAGTAAATCAGCAAGTGTTTGCTAAAAATTAACTGGAAGTCACGCTGAATTTTTCACCGCTGCGACGTCGAGCCGCTGTCAAAGCCGGAACAATTTTTCTGCTTGTCTGACGGCGGAGAGAAGGAGAGCTCGTATATTCGGAGTGCGGGCGCGATAAAATTTAAAATATACGACGCGACGCACACACCACCGACCGCTCGCGCCGTCGCTGCGAAGTGGCTTTAAATTTCCGTTATGCGTCCGCCCAGGTATTTCGAGTTATGGACTCCTTTCTGATCTGCCCTGCGCCCGCCATTTTTAACTCACCTTCATCATACCCTCCGGACAGAGGGTGCATAACGCTCTCTCAATATGCCTTCGCGCACATAAGCGTGAGGTAATGTTATGCGCGATCGTTAAGGCGTTATCGATCCAAATGAGTTGTAAACGTCGGCAACATTTATTAACTCAAGTTTTGCCGTCATGTAAAACGAGATGTCTGTAAATTTTAAATCGCGATCCCTCTCTCGGTTGTCTCTGGTTTTATCGTTGAAATTTTATTGAGAAAGAAAAGAGAAGAAGAAAAAAAGAGGGAAATTTTACTTGGCTCTTTTGTAAGTGGAAACGTTGATCATTTGCAATTTATAAGGTATTTAATTTAATTAATTCTGATATTCGCGATGGATATCAATTTAGTTTAATGACATATTGAATAAGCGACGGCTTTATCTCCAACTAAAGGTATAAACGCGTATATATTCAGCTAGATATAAATCAAAGCAATGATGTTCCCAGAGATTCGATCCGCAATTAAACTTGTACCAGCGCAAAACTCGTTAATGTGTGCTTTATCGCCAGTTATGTTGATATTAAATCGGATAATTTCTATTGCTGCGATATAATATCTGATTATTGTTTTGTTTCATTAAATATACATACATGTATATGTATGTACACACATCTATACATAAAATATCAACTATGTAAAATAAAAAAAATATGATGTGCGTATACATATGCAATAATCATGAAATCTGCGTTTTTAATAAGACAGTAAAATGCGATATAAATATTAAAAATTTTTAAATCTCTTCGCAGGAATATATATGCTATCGTTGACGCGCCAATATATTTTAATATTCGAGAGAATTTCAATCTGTATCGAGTCGGAATTATATCGATGAATTTTAATATCGGAATTTACTAGATATCAAAGATTCTAATTTTAGTAAATGTTTTTCTAATTTTTCGATATTCTATTTTTACGATAAAGTAAGCGCGGATCGATTGAAAAGTAAGCACGAACGAAACGCGTTCTAATAATGAGAACTTGCGAATTTTATCATTAAACAAAGGTAGCGATGTATGTACGTGTGATTATGTGTGTGTGTGTATGCGAGCGCCGATGTCACGCGCAATATCTGAATTGATTTAGTGTCGGATTCGTTACTCTCGCAGGCAACCACGTCGCTGATCGAACAACATTTCTAATTAATCCCGGAATAAACAAAATGCTTCGCCGTTTCGTAAATATGCGTTAGCTCAAATTAACGATCAAAGTTAGGCGCGACAATTCGCACGTGATAGAAATTGAAGTCAACGGGCGATGACCCTTGTGCAACACGAGGGAGAAACACAAGGGAGACGTAATATTTGTGAAACATATCTAACTAAAATTATAATTTATTTATATATTTATTTATTTATTTATATATTGGAGCAAATATATCGTTACGTGACACAATGGATTCTCTGTGAGGATCTTCGATGTGTAGTGGGTAATCTCCGTTTATTTGTTATTAAATATTGCTGCGCAAAAAACAGCTTGTATTTAATAATGTTAAATATTTAAATATTTTACATATATCAGCGCTAATATGCCGATTAAATCGATAATGTTTTACTTTGCATAATTAACAATTTTATCTTCACAGTGATTTGATATATGATTAGAACCATCTATATCCACTATACTCGCATGATCACTAACTATTGTGTGTGGCTGTTTATATCAATAATCGCGCACGTTAATGCGAACAACATCAATAACAACACGCTCGGTTGCGACGGAATCAGTTTCGCGTAAACCTCTCTCGCGGATCGGACAAACCGCTACTCGCTTTGTTCACGATTCATCGATGGGCCCTGGGTACAAATGGGGTCGTTTCTATCACGCTAGTCTAGTCCGCGATGTAGTGCGACAGCACGTTCAAAAGCGTCATTTCGATTTCACACCGTCGATTTCGACAGGCAAAACGATCGCTAGGCCGTGTTCGCGTTACAATGTGTCCAGGGTTCACGTGTTTACCGACGTTTGTGTAAGAGCTGGATAGATACTAGTTTGAAGGGTCGGGGAAAACTCGTCAACTCCGGGGTTTTGTCCGGCTAACAAATTCGAAAAACTACGTGAGTCGCGTGAATGGACAGAGGAAGAAAGGGAGGGAGGGAAGGAGGGCAAAAAACCATCCGCGTCGAGACGACATTTTTTCGCATCGCGAACTTTCGCGATTTCATCAAACTTTGCCGAATTCGATTTCTGTTTTGTTTTCCGAAATCTCGTCTTCTTGACATTGAGACGAGTTTTGCGGACGCGATGAGATCGACTAACGTTTTGCGAGAGGAATTTAGCGAATTAGATTCCCGACAACACGCTCGAACGCTCGTCGCATGTCAATGTAATCCACGACAGTAACAACGCGATAATCCGTGAGCGGTAATCAGAAACGGGGTTGTAACTAGTGAAAAGGAAGATGCTTCCTCTCTCTTTTTCTCTCATAGCACATGTTTCCCTTTAATAGCACGTACATACGCGCATGTATCCGATGGAAGAATACAGAGAAGGACGAGGAGGAAGAGCGGGTCGCGTGGTACATTATGCGCCCTCATTGTACCCTCGGCTCTCTCGCCCTTTCTACCCGTACCCTACGAATAATCCTCGCAACAGCGTAACCCCATTAATAATCGCTATAAATATTCATCCACCTGGTGATTTACGGGTTGACCGCGGATATATGATAAAAAAGTGTTCTTCGCGAAAAATTTTAATGCCCGCCCTCCTGCGGCGCGACCATTACTGCTGACCCGCGCGCACTCCTTTCCGCTTAGCCGATATATTTTACTTTCACGGGGGCAAAAATTAAAAGGGGGGGTGGAACGTACTTCTATTCTCCGGAGAAAGCAAGAGAGAAAAAGAGAGAGAGAACGCCCGCGGTCGATATATAATGTGAATATACTTGTATATACGATGCGCGTTCTCTTTCCTTTTAATAACGTCGGTCGCGACGTAATAAGACATTTTAGGCACCTGAAACAGTATTTTTCGGCTGTAATATTCTTTGCGAGCCAATTTCGTCTTGAGCTTACTTCGCTAAAAGATCCTCTTAAATCTTAATTATAAGCCACGATAATACTGCTGGGGTTTTAATACGACTGGCGTCCTCGAGTCATAAAGCAAGTCCGCGATCACGAAGAATTTGCTCAGAATTTATCACTAAAATGGTTATTAGGTCGGAATGAATTTATATTTATACGCTCACACAGAGAGACGGCTTGTTGAAAATGTTTCGCTTCTCTCTCTCTCTCTTTTTCTGCAGTATTTCTCTTTTCTCATCTGTATATTAAATTATTATTGTATACAGAAAAGTTCATATATTTTTCGTACATTTTCGTACATTTAGTGTTTTTCGCGCACACGTCGAGGATGTAAAACATTTTTGTACACATTAAACAACGAAAAATGCTTTTGTCAATCTTGCGATATTTTTCTCGAAGCGAGAAATAAAGTGAGAAATAAATTTTGACACACTTCAACTATGCAGTTTATCCAGTGTTTGACAGACGAGCTTATCGTTTCTGGCCGGAGTTAGTTTCATTATCTCACTTAATGACGCTTTTAATATCAAAACGCTCGCGACATCGTCACTGCGCGAACGAGCACTATTTGTATGACTAAATTGGTTGGGCGTTGCTAAAAGGGATGTCGAGAGGAGCGAGGTGCTCGTTCGTACAAGCCACCCTCGGCGAGAAAGAGGGGAGAAACTTGGAGGAGGAGTCGGACGTTCTCGCAGAAGTTGAGTTTTCTGTTATTACCGTCGTGCATCTATGAAATTGCACGTTACCCTCAAGAAAACTTCGCACAAAGATTGAGGCATTCATAAAGATATTAATAATTGACTCTGCTCCTTCTTGTCGAAAGAGAGACAAGACTCAAGGTGGCGGATTTTTAACAAAAAAAATAAAAAACTAAAAAGTAAAATAATAAAAAAACGCGCAGCGCTCGCCCAACAAATATTTGTTCGATACAATTATCTTTTGTCCGAAGTCTTTTACTTTGAAATACTCTTTCTTTCTTTTGTTGCAAATAAAATGCAAAGGATATTCTCTATCTCGGAAGTGAAATCTTAACGTGTAGTTTGGCGAGACTAACGAATTTCGCTGTGTACGTGAATAATTGAAAAAACAATTTTACATTGTTCCGGTCGATATTAATTTCCTGGCGAAGAGCGCGAGCTGCGCGCAGTTAAATCGGACAGCGAGCATTTATTACGGGGTCGGGGTAAAAAGCTCTTAATCCAGCGTCGCCGCGACCCGAACTCATTCGCATGAACGGTCGAGGCGATAGGATCATGGAACGGGGACACATTCGGGCTAACTCTTCGTTTCTACGAAAGTGCGGCGGTCTCGAATCTCGCTTAATATAGCAAGAGAGCACTGTTACGGCTCCGCCAACCACTGCCGTCGTATGCGACGTATCGTCTACGTACGAGAGAGAGAGAGAGAAGAAGAGACAAGGAGAGAGATAGCGTTACGCGTCGAGTGCACATACGAGAGGAGAGGTGCACACGCCCGGATACACGTGCGTACATGGACGAGCGCGCACGACCAATCGCTTTAGAGACGGTCGGCCGACGATAACGAGCCCGCAGCGGCAAAGGAAACGGAACATCGCGGAATATGCGTGCGGAATTTTTCATGCAATCCTATAAATGGAGCCAAGCCGGAGTCTGGCCTCGCGCGAGAGTTACCCGGGTTGTTCTGGTTCGACTGGCATGACCGCTCCGCCACATCGCCGCAATATAGTATAATACAGCGAGTGCGGCTCTTCTCGTGCGCTGGTTGCACGTCCCATTGCGCAAATACGTCGTTTGGATTCCCACCGACAAACGCGCGCGCGAGAGATGTATTTTATGGACGGTTATACGGGGGGAGTATAATACACGGGGTGCCCCCGAACGAAATACCGGATGTAATTTCAGCACGGAGATTGTATGACGAAATTTCGAGTGGGGAGAGAGCTTGAGGTTTTTTCTTAATGACGGATGCCGAATTATAAATTTCGACAAATTTGAAATTCTTGTCAAAAGTGAAGTTTAAAAAACAAGAATAAAATTATTTAGAATGATAATTTTTCTGACTTTACTCGTTATATCTTTGACGACGCGCAATATCACGACTTCTTAATTCGTTTCCCGCCGTATCTCCGCGATCGACAAATGTCTCACCGTGATTCCGAGACACTCTGTATACGCACGTGTCTCTTTCTCCAGAAGTCTATTTCCCGTAGATGGAGTTGTCCGTTGCCGTGTCCGGTCCATTCAATGTTCCGTATATTTAATTGGTTGTCGCCCTTCTCCGGCCATACGAGGGGATCGCGCGCGAGATTTCGGGTTGTGTCGACTCAAAGTGCTTCTCCTCTTGTCGGTAGACAAGCTATATAGTCGGCCAAGCGAGGCGCGTTACAACGGAGCATGCGTAAAAACCAGCGATGATAGCTTGAGCCCCGATGCCCGGGTCTCTCTCGGTATTATTCTAACGACATTCCGCTCTTCGAGAAACCGGGGATATGAATCTCTTCGCCGAGCGCACGAAACGCTGCCAAATTACGGTTAATCGCGTTTTGTCAGCCGTCTGATTTTTCTCCGCTGTGTGTTCGCGCTTGCACTTGCCATTCTTCGGTTGGTCCCCCATCCTCTTCTCTCTTTTACGGACCGCTAGTTAGCCGCTCATTGTTCCGTTCGCGAATCCCGCTAAAAAGTTACCCGTTGCGACGACGACAACGACGACGGGCGGTTGTGCGCCCGTGAAAAAGTTACCGTCGCTATAAAACCCGGAGATAACCCGATTTCTCGTGACCTCGCGGAGTGCACAGCCTGCGTGGTGACGCAGTTGGTGTAAATGCGCCGCACCGTTGCACTCCCCCCTCTCTGCCTAATAATTACTTGAATTCAGTTCCGGGAGAGGACGTCGCTCGGATCCCGCTTTATTGGCTTGTACGTCCTTTAATCAATGTGATCGACCGGTTCGCAATAGATTCTGCTGGTACAACGATGCGCGACGGCGAAGATAGCGATAGCAACTTCCGATTGCAAGGGTTGCCGACGCGCGTGGCACCTGACTGTCGAATGAAATTGCGGGGTTGCAGCGAGAGGTTGGTAATCACCAATAAGCGCAACCGCCTGCGTCTGTGGGAATTAGCAAGTCTATTAGAACATGCACCGAGACGTACTATCGCTAAGTGACGATGGTATAGTGTTTATAGAAGTGTTGCGTAATCGCGACATTAAGAGAACAAATTGCAATGAGCAATTTTCTTTGAATTTTTTAAATAAAAATCGAACAAATTAGCGATTGGTTGTTAATTAAAAAAAAGTCATAAATAACGATCAATTATATTCGAATCGAGGAAAATTTATATAATTTATATAATTTCCACGAATAGATATCGATCTGTCAAAGAAATCAGAGGTTTAAATTCTCGAGGCTAAAAAGAATCTCGGAATTATCGAACTCGTGAATAAAATGTCGTCTGTGATAATCCGAGAAGATCGATGGCGGCGACCCGTCGTAAAAAGGAATTTATCGACGTACGACGTCGTTGCCAATAAAAACGATGGCAAGTAACGCGCCGAGGATGCGGTTAGCACCACGCCGCCCGTGGTCCTTAATTAAGGGAATACTCGTGGCACACTCTCGTCTTGAATTTTGCAATGCAGCTTTTCTAATTACGAAAGTGTGCGATACTTCTCTAATTAAAAAAGTTTTGCGTCGCAAAACAGGTCGCTACTTTTCAAATGCAGTCTTGTGCACGAACGTGTGTCTATATATTATATACATATATATGTATATGTACAGACTGGAAGCCGAAATAAGTGTCTAAACTAATGTCTTAGTTTAGAAGCGGAATTTTCTTCGTGATAGTTTTAACACGACAGATTCAACAAATAAAATTCTCGTATAATCCGATAAAATTAGTCTATTATTCTCACGTCATCCTCTCCCTCTCCCTCTCTCTCTCTCTTTCTCTCTCGATCTTTCAGTGTTTTCCTTGCTTAAACCCGTCCAGCAACGGAGTTTGGCAGGATTCCTCTTCAGCAAGAGAGAAAGAAAGAGAGAGAGAGAGATACTTTGCTGAACTGAGTTGAAGTTTCGGCGGTATTTACGGTAACATCGTCGAAGTGCGATCCGTGGAGCGGGTGGTCCGCGGCGCACGAGAAAAAAAGAGGAGCGACTCGAAGTGGCATTTCGAAAGTTTCTTCATTCTTGAAGGCCGAAGTTTGCCTTTGAGGGCGCAATGAAGCGCGCGCGAAGGCACGTCGGGGGAGTCTCCTCACCTGTCAAGTGCAACCTGTTATCGAGTTACTTAAAGCGGCTCCCGCCCGGTAAACGTACCGTGATAAGCTCTCTCGCAGTTACGTCAAAGTGAGGTACGGCGCTCGGGAAATGCGAAGTTTCGCATATATACATATATATA
>QVNZ01017102.1:0-33408 GCA_014825645.1 Pseudomyrmex dendroicus | reverse complement strand
GCAATTATAATTGATTGTCGACACAAATATGTAATTTCTCGAAGAAAGTGCAAATGTATAGATTGCTTTGTATCGTTGAGTTTTTTTGTCGCAGGAGACGCATTGTGACAAAACCAAATGGAACAAATATTTTTACGAAAGAGCCAAAGTGTCACTCATTTTGAATTGTATTATCAACGTAAGCTCTATAAGGCGTATGATAAACACATCTTTGACGTGTTACTGTACAAACGTGCCGTATACTACTTATATTGAGTCGTTGCCACAACGCATTTTTGAAGTTTCTTTGGATGACATGAGCCGTGCGGTAACTGAATACATTAAACCATTATTTGATCCTACACAATGCAGAACTGCCATTGTTTGTAATATTTCCAAAGTCGCCGAAATAGAAAAGGCTTTCCAAGAGTATGTATAAATTCGCTTTATTTCTTTGTACTTTTTATTATATTCAAGAATAAATACTAAAATAATACATGTATATATTTACTTTGTTACAGAATGAAGTTCAATTTTAACGTATGTAAAAGTTTTGAAGAAATAAATGATTATATATATTGAAACATGACTATTAAATGATTATATTAAAATGATTAATCATAATTTAAATTAATATAATTTTAGAATTTGTTGAGTAAACAAATTTATTGTGAAATTTACGAAATAACTTATACATCTTTACGTGATATGTATAAGGTTTAATGTTTAATTCGAATAATGTGTAATAATTTTTAAAAGGCATTTTATATATATATATATATATATATTTTAAAAAGATATATATTGTAATACGTTATACTTTGAATTTTTATAGAAACAGATATGTAATGCAAAATATGCATAGTATTATTTATTTGGCATTAAATATTACGTGGAAAATTATTTACATATGATTGTAGAATAAGAACATATGATTGTATAAAAAATAAAGCTTGTTCTGTGTATAAAAAAACTTTTATTGGTAATTTTTAGGATAATAAGCTGTTGCAAATTTTATTTCTACCAACAAGACATTATGTTGCTAGATCGGAAGATAACCGTATTGATTAGAATAAATATGTTATGGTAGCTGTTGTTAAATTACGTTCGTTTTTGTTCGATATAAATAGCATTGAAAGTTTGACATATCTTGCAAAGACTTGTAGTAAAAAAAAGTGAGGAAACAGTATTTCATTTATCTATTATAAGTAGCATTTCTACTAACAATGTATATATTATCGGATTTCTAGAGGAAAGTATTATTTCTTTTAAAATAAATCAATATTTTAAAACTATATGTTATTTTTATGACACGTTCATCAACAATACAAAACAATACTATAATAATTTTGTTTCTGAAAAATAATTATTGTTAATAAAAGTTTTTTTTTTATTATAGCCGATATGTATAATCTTATCACAATAAGTTCTTTTTAGATTTTATAAGCTCAGAAGAAACGAAGTAAGTATAATATGAACTTTTGAATATTTCAAAACAATTCTAGTAAATTAATATATTAATCACGTGCATACAACACACTGAATAGAACCATACGCTATGCGCGGAAAAGAACCGGAGACGTGTGTATGTATGTATATCTTTGGTTATACAATTTATTTAAAACTCAGTGAATAAAAATACTTTGTTTGATTTGGTTCTGTTCTGTGCTATGTGCGCTTTGTTGCGCGCGTACGTCGATTCGATATTTCGATTATCGAAGTACACCGCGCGTTTCGATACACTCGAATTGACGAGCAGTTATGGCGGACGCGCGACGTAAAGTCGGATCATGTTCGACTTGTTTTTGTATTTCTTGCCGTTATCGTCGTCTTGCGCTTGAATATCGGTTGTATACGTCATAGAGTGTCGGGCGTTTACAGTGATATATAATTGTTATATATAATGCCGCGCACTCGCGTAACGCTGATTAGCGAGTTCGTGATAAAAGTGTGTCGCGGCCGTTCTCGCTTCTATAAGACGCGCGCGAAATCAACGATGTGCACGCGCGTTGCTGCAGCTACACGATTGTGCGTAAAAGAACTTACTTAAGAAACAGAAACATAAAACAAATAACACTATAAAACTGTATGTGTTAAAACCTGAAAAAGACGATTGAAACAACAAGCAGCGTCAGAACTTCTTGCAACGTTATTCCCGGGAAAAAATTGATTAAATCTAAGTAGATCTAATTTAAATCTAACAAAATAAAAAACCTGGAAAAATAAATCTAATTAGATTCAACTTGAATCTAAATAGATATACAGTAGTCTAAACAGATATAAGTAGATCTATGTAAATTTTAACTTTATTTATCAGTTGATCTATTTTAGATCTAGAGTAGATCTACTCAGATGTATTATATTAGATCTAAGCAGATTTAAGCAGATCTAAGCAGAACTAAGCAGATCTGAGTAGATCTAAGATAATAAATTTACATAGATCTACTTATATCTATTTAGATCTACTTGACCGTTTCAGTAGTCTCGAGGTCTTAGTGCGAGGTTTGCGAGTAAGAGGTCCCGAGTTTGAATCCACACTGTCGGATTTTTCCTAACCCAAGAAAATAACCTGGGCCCAGAAGTCGAGTTTATCGATTGAAAAGCGAACTAAATCGGGCCTCCAAATCAGATTGAATAGATCGTGGATATAGAAGTGGAACGTTGAAAAATATTATAACCTGAGAGGAATCATTTAACACTTCCTTTATTCTTATCTTTTTCTAACAGACAGATGTGCTGAAACTAATACAATGACGAAGCGCATAATCATTTCGTACAATGTAATCTATAAGCTAGGATGCAAGTGTGAGAGAGAAAGGGAATGCGAGTGGTCTAGTGCAGCCAGCCTCTTAATCCAAATTTGTACAACTTAGATCATCTTAGAGATATATTTCCTTATGTCAATTGATAAATTCGGTTTTGTTTCATTTCTTAGGTTTCAATAGATTTAATGATAGGAATAAATTTGAACGTGTCATGGTTCTACGATTGATATTATAAAATAAATTTTGAGAGATTTAGCTTGACTGAGTCGGCATTTATTAAAGAAAGGCTTTTAATTGTTTTTGTGGCTAAGACAGATCCGAGGGAGGAAGGAATTCGGACGCCACCCGAGACGGCTGGATACCGCAAGTAGCTTTTCCGATTAAAGCTGAACTCGGACACTACCCGGCTTGATACCGCGAGTAGCTTTTCTGATAGAAGTTGAATTCGGGGTATGTTTATTCGTTTTTGAAATAATTGTTCTTTTGATCTCCAAAAATCGGTCGCGAAGTCAGAAGTTAAATTGCTCATGAATAGCGGAACCTTCGAATAATAATAATTATAAATTAGGTTAGGTGTGGACTTACTCCTTGGTTGAGACGCGGTATCTTCCTATTCGACTTGTACGGCTTAGCTGGTAGATATTCGGCGGTCGCGTTCAAAACCGGTGCGGCTTCGATGTTCGTTCGGCAGCGTCTCACTACATTTCTCGCACTTGCAAATTACTTCACTATTGTTTTGAGACTTTTTATGCCGGTGTCGGCTAACTTGAATCGAAATTTAGCGTCTACATTGAACCTCAGTTCCTCTTTTCTGATGTAAGAGTAAGAGAGAAAGTAGATGCTACTTTGACGCTATAACATGTCCAAAATTTCTCTTTTTTTTGCTAAAGTTTTAAAGTAGGGTTTAAATTCCGACTCGAGATTCAATGTAGATGCTAAATTTCAACTCAGGAAGTTGCTCTTTTTATGGCAAAATTCTTAAAAAGTGAGAGAATCCAGGGCCCGCAGCGCTCTTCCAGTCGTGGCGGAAGATTCGGATTTTCTTCTCGCCAAGTATGAGCATTTGAAATCTTATTTGTTAATTAGTCTCCATGGGATCGCGATAATCTCCTTACTTTGGACAGTTCGTTCAATTTCGGAGAAGGGAAAAGGAAGAGTGTTAGTTTTTCCGATCACGCCATATTGACCCTTTGATATTTGTTGAAAATAAAATTCTAGTGTAATTGCTCGTGGCGACGGAATTCTATTTGCGCCGACTGCTCTAAATTTTTTAAACTGTATTTTCCTTGACCCGGAGGTAACCGGGTTTGTTTGGAAAGTTGCTCGGGATGTTTAAACAATAAATTTTTCCTGCTCGCTATCGTTTAAGAGGACATTTTTAGGGTTATTATCAAGCGCAGTTTAATATTTTTCCGACGCGATTTCTATTTGCGCTGTTATTGTGTTCTGAGTTCTAGCGAGACTATTTATTATTTTATGACTCGAACGGTTCGCGTCGCGTTGCGAGAAAAAGAAGACCGTGGAGTCTCAGGACGTAACACTAAAGAAGAAGATGCGTGTGTGTGCGTGTGTGTGTGTGTGTATATATATATAGTTTTGATCTTAAAAATCGGTGTATATCTAATATATAAATATATTTGCAGAGAAACCATCTTATTTTGCATTAAAACTTAGCCTGTGTAGATGCTTCATCTGTTATACCAGTACTTGTTGACGATTGAAGATTTGTACATGTTCCGTTACGCTGGTAAAATCTTTATTTTTGTATGGACAAAATAAGTGGAAAATTAAATGCTTTTAAAACAGGACGGTTCAGCATCTTCTTAAGTGGTATTCTTAACGGTCTTGTATGAATTTTTCATTTTCAGGCGGGACAAAACAGACAAAATAACAAAACTGGCTATTTTCTACTATTCTCCTTTTATTTTTGTATGTATTCCTTTTTAAATGTTATGTTATGTAACTCCCAATACATTTTTTGATTATATTGCAAAAAAAGTATATTACATTATTTTCTCGATTGTAACAAATGAGTCAACAGTTCAATATCTTTTGGTATAATCCATTGTATTTCTCCGCCTAAAATAAAAAAAAAAAAAAATTAATGAAATCAACACTTGTACGATTATCTATATCATTATACGTTGTTTAACTTTATAACTTAAATACCCTTATCTAGATATGATAAAAACGTACATTCGGTACCATAATCTTCCTTCAAATCTGTCGAATTCAGTGCAAGATTCATTTCTGCTAATCCGTCATAATCTTTGACGAAATACAAGTTTCTTTCTCCTTTTAAAGATGTGGAAAACAGTTCTTCGATGACGTTGTAGTCCGCTATGTGTTTTTGACTTTCGCTGATAATAATAGCGATAGCTTCATGGCTATCGTTTCTTAGATTCTGCAGACTTTCCACAGCGATATGCAAATTCTCTTTATTATTACCTTCGACCATATGTTCTCCATCCGTCACAAAAACTATTAGCATACATGCGTAGTACATTGAAATATCGATATGTCAATATAATAAATAAAATAAAAATAGTATAAAATATAAAAATAATATATATTAAAAATATAAAAAATTACAAAAATATAAAATAAAAATATATTACAAAATATTCTATAAATAAACAAAAGTATCTTCAATTAATAAGGAATCTTCAGGCTTTGAAGTCTAATAAGAAAGAAATACGGTCATAAGAGCCGTTTGCAGGATGTTGTGCAGAAATATGCCTGTATACATACCTATATGTATATATATGTGTTCCGTATTTATTTCTTATTAGACTTCAGAGCCTGAAGATTCCTTTTTAATTGTTGAATCACGCTGGTCGTAGTAAAATGCGTTTTTAAAATTATCTATCTTCGATATATGTACAAATATTGCGAGACAAACTTCAAATGCCTCGGTGGTTCGGAAAGCCGGAGATTCCAGGTTCGACTCCTGACCGAGGAGTTTTTTTCGCAATATTTTAAAATTAGTTAGTGAGATATACGGGGTCTTTCATGTAATGCAAATATAGCATCCTATATGATTTCTACGTGTGAACACACACACACACACACACACACACACACACACACACACACACACACACACACACACACACATACAGGCATATTTCTGCACAACATCCTGCAAACGACTCTTATGACTATATTTATTTCTTAAAAAGTATCTTACCTATAATAACTCGCTGTATTTTCGAAGTACGAACGACATCCACCGATGTGAGAGCCGCGCTGATCAAATTTGTAGTTTTTCCGACAACTCCTTCGCGATCCTGATTTATGCGATTAGCACGATTCTCAATCATATCTTTAGATAACGCGTGCAAACTACTGCACGTATCTGTTTGATTCAAAGGAAAAACTACCTTTGATTTTTCCGAGAAAATGACCATACCTATCGGATGATTGTGTGACAATCTGTATGGTTATATAAAAAAAACTTTTACAAATAATTTTAGTAAAAACACCTTAAAAAAATTTGATATAAATATTAATGAAGTTAAATAAATTGAAGAATATTTTTATTAATTCAAGTTAATTTCACAATTAACTTGAACAATCAAGTGTTTTTATTTTTAAAAGTATTTTGTTGAAATTAAATTATTCGTGTAATATTATTTAACACAAATTAAGAGGATTTTTACGGGAAGTATCGACGGACTATTGCAGTTGCTAGTTTCATTTCTTCGGCGAACTGCGCGTTCAAAACGCTCAAACTGTCGTCCATTACAAAAAGCAGACCTGATTGGTCTTCTTTGGCCAGCTTGCGAATTCTTTCCGCTAAATCTGCAGCCTGTTGCTGAATATCTGTAGTAAGCCATGCGATTTATACATGTTATATTTGTACGATCTTTAGACAAAGATCCGAACTAAAAAAATTATCTTACTCATGCTTTTCTCGATTTTGCTCCTGTTTATTTCTGTGACTGTTGGCTGCATGCTTCTGCGAGTAGATAAATAATTACAGAGAACATATTGATTAGTTGTGTTGCAAGGTAAACCGTAGAACAAAGGTGTGCCGTGGTCCTCGCGGTCCAGGTTCAGACAGATTTCGCGATCGGCGTAAGGCCAGGAACTGCCGTTTTTGTCGAGACACCAGGAACTATCGGCACCGAGGTCATTCCGCGAGAGAGTCTCGCCATTCTCGTCCACCCATTTCCAACCATCCTTAGACATCATTGTGCGCCCACCGACCCATATATGATCTAATGCTGATTTTTAATTTAGTCATGTTATCGAATTTACAAAAGATAAAATTATTTATTAAACAACTACTATAATTCATATTTTAAAGTTTACACAAGAAAGTGTTATTTTATCTATGTGTTTATATTTACCTAATTCCGTCATTTTCTCCAACACGACGGACAAAGTTTTAGCATCTGATATGCTAGCAACCCGACCAAAATTTCTTTGGCAGTAAGCTTCGCCTTCGATCCATGTCATTTTACTCCGGGAAAATACCAAATGTCTATTATCGAGTAATATGTCTCTCTCGTCATTTTTCATTCTCTCTGGAATATCTGTAGATTTGCAAATAGATGTTTAATTGCAATTATATGATGCTTTTGAAAAAATATAAGTGTGTTTTTATTGTACCATTGTTTTGGAAAATAATTTTTAAAGCAGAAGAGGGAAAAAGAGAGGCATTGCGAAAAATTAAGATCTACCATCCTGGCAAACAAAAGGCCTCTTCTTTTTGCAATCTAAATCGAGAAAAACCGGAGTCGTGCGCTCCGCGCAGAGATGTCTGTCGAGAATCAGACATCTCCGTTGATAGTAATCAACGTTTTCTGACGACAATACGGGATGGCCGTCCAACCACGGTGGGTACAAAGTAATGTTTGACTTTTTTGACGGCAGTGTTACTCCTGATGAAATCCACGTCCAATCGGTGCCATCTATACTGCGGCCGCCCAACCACAAGCTTTCCATAGCTGTCAGCCACAGAGAGAAAAGTTTATTTAAATTTGACAAGAGTATCATCGTACAATTGAAAAGAAATGTTTTTTTCTATCAATATACCTATTCGAATTTATGTACAGAACAAGCCATAAGTCATTACAACAAATTCTAAACAATTTTTCTATTTTGTTTCTTTACATACAAATGTTTACTTTGTTTTTTTAATGGAAATGTAATTTCTTTGCAAATTTCAATGAAATAACATACATTATAACTTCTATTCGTATACTTGTTCAAACGGTTTTTTTTTCTTATCTCTTATAACATATTTGATTCAATTTAATACGTGTAAATTGTAAATAATGTTTAATTACACGGCCTGCTATGTAGCATGGCGTTCGCTATGGCAGTGGCAGCCTCATTGGTGAAAATCATGGCGAGATGTTTGCTCCGTTTCTTACACTCCAATCGCGCGTCTCTCCACGTAATGCCACCTCCGTTGACTTTCCGCACACCTTCCGTTCGAAGTTTGTTGTCTTCCTCGTCGATAATTTGATACAAAGTGTATCGTTGATCATCAACGAAGACGCTATTTCCCTCGACAATCTTTTCCGTTGATTTTTTCTTTCCTTTAAAATGCAGAATTTTCAATATTCTTTAATTCCGTATAATTTTTAAGCAAATAACGTGCATGCAAATGTTAGTCACATGTTGAGATTGTGCGGCCAATTTGCGTTTTTGATACTTAATTGACATTACACAATCGGGAAGAAATGTGTGGATAGATGCAAAAGAAACTACATGACTAATACAATCAAGTTGTTATCCACTTACACGCTCGCGACTCTTAATAAAAACAATTGATTAAAAGTTAGCAGAGAAGTATTATCGAGTAGGATGATGAACGCGCCAAACTCTACGATTTATGATTGCTTCTAACGATTTGCCAAACGAAACGAATCGCTTATTCGTGAGACGATTACGCGATTAAACATCTTCTTACCGGGTCTCATGCAGATAAACGGCTTTCGATGCCGACAATTTTCCGGCACAAGAGCGGAAGTGTCATGATTTAATCTTTCGAACACGAGACAATTCTTCTCGCCATTTTTGTCATTATCCGCGACGTAAAAAGCGGGATGCTCTACAATCATCAGGTTCGATATCAACGTGTTTCCTTTCTTTTGCGTATCGATCCAGGTCCAGTTGCTGTTGACGTCTTTTCGCTGACCTCCTATCCAGAGACCGTCATATCCTATAAGTAATCGTAGTGTAAATGAAAGAAGAAAAAAACAAACTTCAACTTCGTTGTATATGCAGATAATTTAAAAACGCAGAGAAATTGTAAATATTACTAATTATAATAATAGATTCCATCGTAAGTGTATGTGTGAATATATCTACTAGTATATTTTTCACAATATATTTCATGCGTTATTAAAAAAAAACAAACATTTCTTTAAATACGACTCAAAGTTTCAAACTATAAGATCGATGATTCGAGAACGCAAGAACTTTGTTTTATATAAAGAAACTTAAAAAAAACGAAAAGTAAAATAATCAAACGAACGGTAGTCCGATTCGGATATCATCCTTGCGAGCCAATCCTTTGTGTCGTCATCGAGTACGGCCAATGTACTTCCGGTATCCATTTTCGTCTCGCGCGTTAAAAGATCCAGCGAATTATCGTATTCCATTTCTTCTTTCTCGGAAATCGAAAGAGGATTTAGATGACCGTAAATAGAACAAATTGCCTGCGCTTCGTTCCACAGAACTCGTCTACCAATTACGAGAAACTCCCATTGAATGTCTTCGTTTCCATTTTCCATTTCATTAGTGTTTCTCAGAGTGTATGTGAAGTGATCCACAATTCGATTGCTTAGAGTTCCTATTGAAAGTCGTTCATGATTATCTGCTTTTAAGACATTTGCGTGTAGACTCCTCTCTCTCTCTCTCTCAGTGATAAACTTTAAAACTTTAGATGCTCGAACTTTTTAAAATAATTATTTGTTTAGTTAAATAATCGAAACGTCCTGATTACACTATGCTTTACGTTAATTTTGATTATCCACCTCCTACCTGGACCAGGTTTCTTTATTCATTTTGATAATTTCTTCGAGCCGTTACTTTAATATCAATTATTTGTTTAATATTTATTTTATATACAAAATTTGTGAAATAAGAATCTTAAGATTTAATTTTTATTTTAAAAATATTATACTAAATTTCATATAGATGTCTGAAAATTTTTGATCAAGCCGAAGTAAAGATAGATTGTGTCAATCTGAACAGAAAAGTCATAAAAGTCATTTTACAAACTTTGCGATATTGATTGAGTTATTAATTAATGAATATGAACCAATAAACGTATGGAAAGCGATGGTCCGAACTCTGTAGACGTATATGATTTTCAGTTTTGTAAAAAAAAATGACTTATCTTATGCAATACAGCAACGAAAAGCGGAGCAAACAAGCGGCGTGTGACACAGTTTTTTGCGATTAGCTAATTTTCACAGCAATATAACATCCACGCCTGAAAATCACACAAAGTTCGGATTATCGCCGTTTAGGCGCTTATTGGCTCACATTCATTAATTAATAACTCAATAAATATTGCGAAATTTGCAAAATAATAAATGATTTTTCTGTTTAGATTGACCCAATCTAATTTTATATTTTGGCTGTGTAAAAATGTTTATATCTAATATGCATTATTAAAACTTTTATAAAACTTTTATGATTAAAGATTGATTTTTTTGCAAGAAAAGTGATGCTACCTATTCGAAAAGCAAGAACCATCTTAAAGATGCAGAGTAAACAAAGCGCTCTCAAAATCATTTGTTACAAATATATTTGTGAATTGCACAAAAGACCAGCGTTCAAGACGTTCAAAGAACCATGTTCAACTGAAAGACCGGTTCAGAAGGTAATATAATTAAAGTGCAATATTCGCACCACAAAAGAAACGGCGATTGTAATAAGCGTTGCCAATCGATTGTTAATGTTCATGATAATGGTTAATCGACGTGCGTACAATTCTCCTTTTCTTCTGTCATAACGTATTATTATAAATCAATTATGTATTCTAACGTATCAATAAATTGCTTATCCAGCGCTGCAGATCGACTGTCAAATAACCAAACAAAGCTAAATAGTCTAAAATGATTTATCAGGTAGAATCGATATCAGTTTTACTTTTGTCAAAAGAATAACAAATATATATTCATATACAACACGTTTTTCGTGATAAAGAATCTAAAAAAATATAAAAATTTACTTTTGTTAATGTCTTTTGTCATTATTTTATTGTAAGAGAATCGTAAAAACTTTTTTGTAGAAAATATAAATACAAAAATGTTTTGCACTGCAGCATTTTTAGAGGATGTTGAACCGATAACGAAATCCGATTCAACTGCCACTCAGCAGCTACGCTGTAAGTGGCGCCTTCTCTCGGGACCGAATAGGACCAAAACAAGGATAGATGAGAGAGACAAGGATAGACATATGTCTCTCCGGCGCGGTTCTTTTTTTTTTTTTACTTAAAGGAAATCCTTTATGGATACCTCGGCCTCGGGGGAGATGGCCGGGGTTATGTGGGACTCCCTTCCCCATCTCGCGAGGTGAGAGAGGTTTACCCACTAAAACCTCCAAGGTGTGCTTACCTTGCTCGTCTGAGGGAGAGACCCGGAACCCCTGGTAAGGACCCTACCGGGACCCTCCTTCATACCCGGTGGTTCTGCTAACTTAACATCTCCGAACTGCGGAAGATCGCTCATGTACTACTTTACAGTGTTATTTTTGTCTATTTTACAGGTGCAATGTTAGCATATATGCTTCATCAAAAAATCAAACTATTCTCGTAAATTAGACAATAAAGTCACGTTCTGATAGTTTTGTTATATTCTTTTATGTCATCCGCTCTGGTGCCTGTATATTTATAAAATGGTTAGAAATTGTTTAAAAATAGAAAAATATGATCAAGCGATAGTAGAGAAGTGTAACTTTTGGTTCTTTTCAATGATCAAAATACCAGACCGTTTTTTATGTTCTTTACTCTTGTAAAAGCGTTTTTTTATTTGATACAGTAATTACTGAGATTAGTCCGATCTACTAAAATGACATATTCTTTCGGTAACAGAACAGCATCCTCTTTTTTCAAGATATTCTCTTGAAATGTTCTGGTTGATTTCAAAATACGTCAAACAAAGAGTCTGTATGTTTTGTCTCGAATATATTTTATTATACATACATTAATGAAAATATATACATGGTAGACTGCAGCTTCTCGAAGCAGCGAAGTGACAATATAATTAGCTACAGTATTCGTACGCGAATCTGTTTTTTTTCTTTTTTCGACGACGTCCTCTCGATAGCCGAGATTGTCGAGGTTGTCGGGAGGCACGTGTAGGCCGACACGTGTAGACCATAAATGTCAAGATGTACGTGACACGTTTTTTTGGAGTTTCCGTTATTTCTCTTAAAACGGCTGATTGTTATGTATATGTGATAACGGTCGATCCGCCCGATCTGATCCGTTTCGACTCGGCGAATCGTTCTCGCTTTTATCGCAATTATTACGAGACTGACAACGTCAATTTGTCGACACACGCAGTGGATATCAGAAATACTTTCGCTGACTTCGATTAATATTTGAAATTTTTATCTTTTTTTTTCTCTTTCACACTCTCATATCCTCACTCTCTGTTTCTCATTCACATTTCTTCTTTCTCTCGCGCTCTCGCTCTCGCTCTCGCTCTCTCTCATTCTCTCCCTCTCTCTCTCTCTCTCTCTCTTTCTTTCTCTCTCTTTTCCTATCACAGCCTTCCTATTCAAACCTATATGCAGCCTTCTTCTTGCACAGCCAGACACTTGCTCGATCACTCGGCATCAACGCTTCGATCATTTTAATTACCGTTACAACACGATTCAACGGTGACAATTGCGGATTATTACGATTGATTAAACTGTAAGTGGCGATCATCGAAAAGTGAGATGGTACTCTTTATCTTTTCTCGCTTCTCTCATTATGTTCAGAGATGTTCGCGAAATCCTGATAATCGTCAGAGCACACGAGGATCAAAGGGATTTTCAGACAGACTCTTGCGTCACGCGATTATCAGACTGCGCTTTTCGTTAGATGCCAACGTAAATGTAATAATGACAATAATAATTCTCTGATTGATGGCGATTTTGACGACCAATACGATAGACGTTCTTGCGAATTTCCTCCAGCGAGTATCATACGGCACACATACGTACTGGCGTTCCGCAAGGCGCGTGTATATGCGCGCATGATATTGCTATCGCGCATACCGGAAACTATTCTACTCTGTGTTACAAAGATAGTTTCGAAAATAAAACTACTTAAATTGCCTTCGAGTGCTGCAACATGCAGCACAAAGCGCGTAACGCGCCGTACGGAACACAGATCTGCGGTCTGCCGCCTTACCAACGCTCCAATGCCGAGTTAAACTTTGGTTCAGCCAAACAACATTCTATACGAGCGTTACAATCTGTCGCGCTCGCATCTCGCGGCGAACGAACGGTGTACACCGATCAACAACAAATTTTCAGATACACAGATTAGTTTTGTAACGTTTCAGGCACTGCGATTGACTTTGTATTTTGAGTTCAGACTCGAACATCGAACGGCAGCCAGGCGCAGTCAATCGCGGAATGAACTCTTTCGCTCATCATTTCGAATTATACAGAGTAATTCTCATTCATTAAATGCCACAAATAAATTTTACGCGACACGAGAGAATTCTTCGCTTTACTTTTTTCTCTGTTCTTTTTAAGAGAAAAAAACACGCGTGATCAAGTTGTTCTAAGGAATAATTTTTTTTTTTTTTTTTCCGATCGGAGGAGTTAGGAAAGAAAACGCAAACACTCGCTCCGGGATCCGCGCGAAAAGTTTGAAAAGCTTTTTGCACGATTACGAGTAGCGTGTGCTATTTGTGTGTCCTGCATCATCGCGGTTACGTCATGCGCGTAATCGTACATCGCTTATTATTAATTTAACCTGATTTCGAACGACACGTTTACAATGATCACGTTACTCCACTAGGGATGACACATGCAGCGTATAAAACATATCTTATCTATATATTTATTTACTGTTATATATATATATATATATATATATTTATATATATATCTTGTCGCATCCGTTATTTCTGTTACACGCTATATACTTCAATATATACGCGGTACGTTTCTTACACGCTACCAAAAGAATTAACAATCTTCGGTACTTCGTGTTTTTTTTTTCTCCCCTTTTTTGTTGAATGCAACGACACGCCGTGCCATTGTGCCAGCCGGGTTCACACATTCGCGATACACGAATCAAAGACAGAGGAAGGAAAACGAGGCGCGTCTCGACGGATATTGCACTTCAAAAACTGGACCGCTTGAATTTTCCGCGTTTTTGTTTTGGTCTTCGACCGGCCATTAAACGCGTCCAAAAGTGTGTCTTCAACTTCTTCGATAAAAATCTGGCAAGAGTACGCTTCTAAAAATATAACCAATGTGTGTGTAAAGAGAGTGTCCTTTATATTCAAAATAAACTTTATCGATTCGGAACCAACCCAAATCCGTTTCGTCATCAAGAATTTTGCGAGTAACCGCAAGAGTAACCGCACTACGTGGAATTTTTCTTCGTGCTACAATTTAATGGAAAATCGCAATCCACATGTAAGGGGGGTTGTGAGTTTCTCCCGCGGTCATGTTCTCGGAAAATCGTACTCGATATTCCGCGTCTCGTAATAAAAACTGTTCGTCTCTTTGCAACGCCTGCGAAGATCCCGCACAAAATCGATTTGCTTCATCGAACAACAATATCGTGATCCGATTGAAAGGTTGCTTATAATCGGACTTTACAAGCACTGGGCCAAAGATCATACGTTTTTTTGTTTGTTTTTTTTTTTTCTGTGTGTTTGTTTTTCTCACCATCGGGCACATCGTCACTGCAGCCACGGGAGTATCCGCGAAAGTTAGTTTGGCGAGGATATAGTGCGCGACGGGATTTCGCCATTTTGCCGCTCTTCACGATACGTCCAGTGGCTTCATGATACTGCCGCCATTCCGTTTTTAAACCTAAGCTTAAAAAGTAAAAACGCCAGCGCTGTCCGTCGCCGGCACGAAGTTAATCGATTTTAACACATTAACGCTTTGATTCGTTTGTCAGTCTGTGCTCTCCTAGTCCATGACAAGTTACAAAAAAAAAAAAAAAATTAATAAAACAGAGAAAAGAAATAAAAGAATAGATGTCCAAGCTGTCGAGGAGAAGTGATTTACGTTTACACGGGACTCGAAGATACGATTCGCGAGCGATTCGCGTCTGCTCGCAAATCAAAAGTAAAATGCATTTCTCGTGTGCCACCGCTAAGCTGCGACGATAGCGGTAGTCGTCACGAGTCTTGAAAGACGTTACTCGAAAGGAGCATTTCTCTCTGTCTCTCTTTCTCTCTGTCTCGAGTGTCCACAAACACAATATGTCGAAATTTCTCATTGTTAAAGTTGAATTGTGCGTCCTTAATGCGAAAAACTCCGCGACAAGGATTTTCTTACGCATTTTTCTTCCTTTTTTTTTTTTTGTTTTTTTCTTTTTACGAAAGGAAAGAAATTCGTAGGTATCGCTCGGTAATCACGCGATCCGTTAATACTTTTTAAACAGACACCGAGAAGAAATTACACTTTTATACCGAACATATTCGGTGCGCATATGACTACGTTATACGATAAACGATAGTAATACTCTAAATATCATTACGACGAGATTCGATTCGTGGTCGCTATATCGTTTGTGTATTTTTTTGTTTTTTTTTCTCATTTATCAATAACATTATAGGCAGTGTTCGTTGAGAAACTGCTACGATTTACACATCGAGATGTGTGCAAAAATTCAATTTCTGAATTGCACGTATTAAACGCCCTCAATTACCCCTAAGAACTATCGTATTCGTCCTCGCTCCTTCCCCCCCCCCCTCCCCACTCGTAGTATACGCGCGCGGGGTGTTCATTAGGATATTTATAAGATTTACATTTACATGTATCTTAAAATAAGTATCTTGCGTTTATCGAGCAACGTAAAATCGATAAACTCGCTCGCGTAGCGCTAGGAAAACATGCGTCTGGACGCTAATCAAAATAAGCGACGCCTCACTTTTTAAATACGTCGCTCAGTAAGTGGTGCGGATTAGCTCAGAAAGCGCGCATCGGTTTCTCTCTCGCCGCGGACGAAACGTCACGCTAAAAAAAAAAAAAAAATGAGGATCATAAAAACGATAATATCGCTAACCTGAGAATTTCTTTCCTTTTCAAGATTAACTCTCTTTTCGTACGTAATGTAAAACCGAGATAATAGCGATGCACACATACTATCGAGATAATAACGAAGTACAAATAGAAATAATAATAATAAGTGTAGTAGTGTAACATCGGTAGTAATAGTAATAGTAGTAGTAATAGTAGCAACAGCAGCAGCAGCAGCGGTCATAGTGGATAATTGCAGTAGTAGCATCAGTGGCTGTGTTGATGATGGTGGTGACGTACTTTGCACTCGTTGCACGTGGAGCTCGAATCGAATTTAAACGATTTGCAATTGACAACGAGTCCGGTTTCTCACTTCATCAATGCGTGATAGGCAACCGGAGCGCTCCTCCGGTAAACCACGAGAGAGAGGTCCCACAATCGCCGTAGAGCCAGCGATCACCGATAAGTGTCCACTGTGAACACCCCCGTGGGTGTGTATATCGGACGATTTTTACTTCGGAGTTAGGAGTTGAAGGCAAAATCACAGAATGACGCAGCACCGACAGTATCGTTGTCGCGAGGCTCCTGCGCTGGGCGGCGGAGTCGGCGGTGCGAAATACGCGTGCACCTTTAAATTTGGTAGATGAGCCTAAAACATAGTAATATTTAATATCAATATCCGTAAAAAACAATTCATCTTAAAATTGACGAGTTTTTTTAGATCGATAACAACGAAACGTAAATCGAGAGACAAAAGTGACTCTTAATGTTGTAATGATTATTTACCTACTACAATGTTAGCAATAGCTCATAGGTCGCGGTCTTTCGAGTTTGTTCGAAATGATTCACCGCTAGGCGGAAAAAGTAATATTTAATTATATTTCTTAGCGAGACAAAACACCACGTGATTATGCAAGATTATACTTTTCGCAAACAACGAGATCCATAATTCATGAATGCGATTGCGTGATACGCAAATGACCAGCGCTAAAGTATGTACAACGCCACGCGGAAAAGGCGACCGCGTTACTTTTTCCGCATAACAATTCCGATCATTGCGGGGATATGAAAAAAAAAAAAAAAACGGGACAATACTCTGAGTTTACGTATGCCCTCTCTGGAAATGTGTAGGCAGTCGTAAAGTTCGATACGCTGAAGATTGTGGCAAGCCTGCATCAGATGGCTCAACCCGTGGTCCGTGATGTTCGGGCAGTTGTCAAGCTCCAAGACAGCCAGATGTTCTGCCGCGCATGGCGACAATGCGATTTGCCGGAGGCCTTCGTCGGTGATCTGCTCGCAGTGTGACAGACTCTGCGCTCGGAAATAAACAAGTATGACTATCGTGTTTACACGTTATCGTCACTCTTGATAAAAAAAAAAAAATATCACGTAGTTCAATACGACGCGTACAAAACGCTCTACGTTTTTCGCCTGCATACTTAATATTATAAATTATTAATTCAGTACTCACTAGTTCCTCTAATCTTGGACAGCCCATCGCCAGGTGAGTGAGGGTGGCGTCGGTGATTAAAAGGCACTCTTCCAGATCCATCTTCTCGAGCAGTTTGCAATTCTGAAAGTCGAAAGTCGTCATAAAGTCTCGCCGCTTGTTTGTTTTACGAGAGAACAAACGTTTCACTCACTCTCGCGAGGGCCTGAAAGCCCGTATCCGTGAAATGGGTGCACGCGACGCATTCGAGTACACTGAGAAGTGGACAGTGTTGTGCCAGACTAATCAACGTCGCGTCCGTTAAATTAGGGCAATTCGACAGGCACACATAATGCAGCCGTGTACACCGTTCACTAAGTTCTCTGACTCCGTCATCCGTTATATTCTGCAAAACGAAAATTCCTGAAATGAATTTACTAGCACGACTTCTTAAAAATCGCAACTAACTAACATCAACACGTTACATCTTTAATTAAATGACTTGGAATACAGAATTTATAGGGATTTGATGCTGACAAGATATGAATAATTAGAATTTCTAACGTGTGTGTTGAAAAAGATCGTCGTAAATTGTTATTTACATTTCAATCTAATTCGTCTTCTATTGAGCAGTTCGCTTTTTTACTTCTATGCAAATGTGTGTACTAATGATCTAACAAAAAAAGTAAATTTAACGCAACAACTTCGACTTTTTCCATTCAAAATAAAAAAATATTTTTTTTCCTCAATTCGAATCTTATCTCTTTTCGGGAAACGTAACAACGATATCTCGTCAATCACAAATCTGACTGAGATATCGCTGTTACGTGCGACGACCGTAGCGTCTGAAGCAAGGAAATGAGACGCAATCCTTTGCGTAATACGCGGATTTGCGGAGTCAATGAGATAAGTACCCTGCATTCGTGTAGATTGATCGCTTCGAGATTAGTACAGTAACGTGCTAAACACATTACGGCCTTGTTCGTCAGTTGGCGACATCCCCTGCTTAGAAAACTGCGCAGTTCTGGACAGCCCTTGGCGAGAGCATCCACCCCGTTGTCGGTGAGCAGCTCGCACCACGAGAGATTGATGTGAGTGAGCAGCGGGCATCCGGCCGCGAGATCCTTCAGGGACATGTCCGTTATCTCGGGACACGAGTCCAAATTCAGTCGCTGGAGCTTGGGACAATAGTTGCTGAGAGCAGCGCAGGTCGCGTCCGAGATCCTCTTGCACTCGCTCAGATTGAGCTCCTCGATATTGGGACAGGATTGGGCTAGAGTGCGCACCGAGGCGTTGCCGATACTTTGACATCCCTTGAGCGAGAGCTGCCTGAGAAATCCGCCGCAACGCCTTGAGATATTTTCGATTACTGGTCCCTACGCATGTACAAACGGCCCTCAGCGTTAATTCTGCGCGACACAAAATTCGCGTCGCGACCGATATTGCCCCCTCTCTCTATTTACCTCCACATCTCGTTGAAAATCGAAGAGATCGATCCTTTGCCAATTGGACCCATCGAGCGCTAATACATTCCAGGCCTTGCTTACTTGGGCACAACGGCATAGTGATACGACATCGAGGTACGAAAAAATTCTGCCAATCAAAGAGATCGTTAGAACCGTGCGTGTGTCGATGTTGTGTGTATGAATGCGTCTGACGCGTCTCGCGATTACTTAACACCTTGCGAACAACCGAGTGTAGACTTAAGTTCTTCGCGAGAACTTAATGGGACGTATACGTTTTAGATCTCTGTATCGGCATAAAAAAAATCCTTCCTTTGCAAGCGGGAAAGTTTGAAAGATATGAAGGTCGCGTGAGAAATAAGAATTTGAAATATCAAACTGTGATCTCTTGTCCCTAGAGCAACATACAAGTTTTGAATATTTTGTACAGATATTTCTTTGTATTTGAAACTTCCGTTAAAGTTTAATTTAAATTTTTTTTCACGTGAAAAAGTGAAGCATAAATAAGTCATAATAATATAACATTATCAAATCATCTAGTTTTACAGATCAAGCGTATAATGAGTGTCCTACTTTCCGTCTTCCTTGCTATCGTCGTAGCGCAATTGTCCGCTTCTCACTGTCTTATCGCGATATGAGAAACTCGTTCTCAACGTGTTAAGTCGAAAGAAACGCGAATGTTGTCTCTGGCGAGTTTATACCTGAGTAGCAATTCTTTTGGCAGTTTCTTGTTAATCTGCGCCTCGTCATCGTGAAACACCCATGTTAGCTGCAACGAAATACACGTGATTATATGACGTGAGTACGATGTGAGGGTCGCGCTGGTCGCGGTCGCGTTATCATTCGCGGAACGACGAACATTCACAGAGAGATGTTGACATTCAGTTTCCGTTGTATACGTGTGATAGCAAAAGGAAGATGGGAAAAAGACAAGGAAAAGAAAGAGAAAGATTAAAAAAATTGGATAAATAGGTAGAAAGGAGAAAGAGAGAAAGAGAAAAAGAGAATAAGCTTGATAGCAGGACGTCGGAGAGGCGCGGGAAGAGCTGCTTTACAGTAAAGCTTTCTAGCATCGGCACGAACAGAGTTCTCTAGATTAACTAACCTGCATGTAGGATTGCTTCATGGTAGTGACAGGGTTGTGAGAGTGCGATTGCGACGTGTAATAGCCGCCCTGATGATGATAATGTTGTTGATGATGTTGATGATGATAATGGTGATGATAGGATGGATGCTGCTGCTTCCACCATTGTCCACCGGTACCGCCGCCTCCTTTTTCCCACTCGTCGACCGACAGTACCGCATGGGCGGCTCCCACCGTTTCCACTCTTAATTGTCGAAGAGTTATCGTTTTTTTCTAAAAAATATATCCCAATGTGTGTGTCATACATCGTTCCCCGCGGACGAGTTAAGTCCATAATTCCGAAATAATGTCAAAAATTTCTTTCATTATCCGTTCAACTATCTTATCTAGAGCGGGTTTGCTTTTGTATTAGAAACACGATTTTGTATTATGGACTTTATTGTTTATATCGATTATTCTGAATTTCCACAACTTGTTTATTACCGAAACGTCAACTTTAAAACTTTCTTTTGTGTTCAAGTATATATAAATGTATTGTGTATATTTTTTTTTTTTTTAATTTGGAAGAGCAATTTTAATTAACATCAACTTTGAAACTTTCTTTTTTATGTCCAAGTATATACAAATACATTGTGTATATTTGTTTTTTTTTTTTTTTTTTTTAATTCGGAAGAGCAATTTTAATTTTTATCGGTAATATTATATATTTCTACAAATTTATTTTTATATAATGCTACATTGTGGAAACACCTACCCTCACGTTTTCGATATACGCGTAACTTTTTGTCAAACACTATAATCGCCAATTACTAAATTCATCGTCGATCCCCGTGTGAACAATAGCGTATGCAAAAGTCAGGATTCATCAAATGATTGCACATTATTCAGATTGAAAAGTGATGCGACTGTTAATTTCAAGTAAATAATGTTGTATTCGAATAAAAGCGAGCGCTTTCAGTCATGACTCACGCACATTCTAACACAGTCTGTCGCACAAAATTATTAATAAACGGGAATTAAAGTTTAATTTGAAATTTAAAAAACTTGAAAACAAGATATTTAAGCGGTAAATGTTTACAAAAGGACTCTCAGAGGTCAATGATTTTGACATATATATTATCAAGGACACCTTGCTGAGTAAAAATCCAAAGGTTTTAGACGTCGCTCGTTGTTTTTAAAAGTTAAAAAAAAACGAAATTTCATAAAATTAGAATTGAAATTGCAAAATTGTAACATTGTGTCACATCGTGAACATTTAATTTGTTTGCGAAATACTTTTTTGTTATCCAGATAGTTTATTAGTCGGTCTAAATCCGTACGTCAAATTAATAAATTCGTGTAGCAACATGTTGAACGCTTGTTTGCTCACGGATAACTAAACTATGTATGTCAGACTGATATGTTGAGAAATGTAAACAAAGCTACAAGGCTTCTTAACAAAACTACTTTTTTATGTTCTTTTTGTTCGTGTTGTAAGCGTGTAAGCAGGAGGGGGCTTCGCCCTTCCGCAGGAAGAGTGACTTCGCCTTTCCCTCTGCTCCCTCCCTTCTCGAAAAAACAACGTACACACTTTCGACATGAAGCGATATTTAATCGGAACCTATGCAATGAAGTAATAAAAAAAAAAAAAAGAAATATTTCCGATAAAATGTCGCTTTATGTCGAAAGTGTACACGTGGTTTTTTCGGGAGGAGCAAGAGGAAGGGCGAAGCTTCCCCTGCCTACACGCTTACAACACGAACAAAATGTACATGGTGTCGGAAAATAAGAGTTTATGGAATTTCTTTTGTTTATAATTTCTTAACAAATAACGAGCGATGCCTAAAATCTTTTGATTGTTACTCAGCGAGGTATTTATGTTAAGGTCATTGATCTCTGAAGGTGCTCTCTTTTTGTAAACATTTACCGAAACTTCTTTTAGGTTAGGTATCTGTCCTTTAAACACAAGACAGGCAATAGCGGTTCTTGTGTAACAGACTATATCAACGCTTGATTAACACACATGCGACTGAACACTCTTCTAAATCTTATATCTTTTATTAATTAGCATGGAACGATTATTTAACGTCTAGTTTTCTCTAGTCTAGTAAAAGCTATTATATAACACGAATCGATATATTTAATTGAAATTATAGTGGTCGAAGGTTTGTGTTTTAACTCACATTGTCTTGTTGCATTTTCAACCAATTTTTCTTTTCAAAAAAGCTCATTTACAAAAATGCTCGATTATCAGAAAGTTAATAAAAGTGGAAACAAGCGGTAAAGAACATGCTGGAGGATTGTAGAATAAAGTAGAGATCGCGCGATCCACCAACATTTTCAGGTTTAACTTCAAATCTCGAATATTTTTCCTTTTCCTGACACAGTGTTGATTCACCTCGGAAAATGAAACGACTTTGTGTGTGGTACGTTTGTGTGTAGATGTGCATCTGCATATATATCTTTATACATACACCGGTATGTTATATAAAAATAAATTGCTTAGAGTTTTCTCCTACATTTTATAAGAATATTATGCTGTATCACATAATCTATATTTCTAATTTACAAACATATACTAAGTATCTAGTACGATTATGTAATAGTTTTTTTAAGTCGCTGCGTTATTGATTCAAAGCAATAAATTACGCATCATATACTTAAAGAAAAGCCGAAAATAAAGAACAAATAGAGAGAAATTTTTAGATCATATTCAGTTGCAATATTAATGACAAAATTATTTATTTAAGAAGTGTTAATTTAAGACGCGTTCTACATTTTGCAAACTATTCAAGATTCTAATATAAAATAAAAGTGTGCGCAGATAGTAATAAAAAGGTTCACTTTACGTAGTCGTAATAAAAAACTGTTCTTTTTAACTTCTAAAGCTGACAAAAGATGGTTTTATGTATCTTGTTTTTCTAAATAAGTTGTCATAGTTACGTATCTCTTTTGTCAATGTTAAAAATAAATCAATAAATTTGCTTACAAAGAGATATATGTATGTATGTATGTGTATGTGTGTATATACGTGAACATGATCTATGCACAAGGATCTGTAGGGAGAATAGGAAGCAATTGTTACAAGAGATAGTAACGTAGGTTGTAACGTAGAAAAATATAACATAAATTTTTAACGTGTTGGTTTATTTTTCTTAACTTTTCTTTATTTAATGCCAATTAGATAAAAATTGTTTCTCCCGCATCTGAAAAAAACTAAAAAGTTCACTTTTTACACATTTACAAAAAATTTGAAATAATGATACATTTTAGATATATCTAATTGTTTCTTCTTAAAACTTCCGCAATATGATTTGAAGATTATATTATAATATAAACTTTCTAAACAGTGAGACTCTTCACATCCCTGCAAGAATACTTGCAACTAGTTTTGCACATATTTAATATGAAATTAATTGCATCACGATGCGTACCTATAACATAAGAAAAAAAATTTTAAAAAAAGAAAAACAAAAAAAACATTAAACCAAACAGCTTGATATGTGCATAGAATATTAACAAAGTATAATATTCGTTATACGGAATGTGTCATGCGCAAAAAGTTCTCATCGCAAGCAAGCGCACCTTATATCTTACACGACGGAAAAGATTTGCCAAGCAAGTTTAACCGCTTTTCATGCGTGGTCGATTCTTTTGATTTTACATCAAGATGACAACGAAACTCTTTCGCGCGTTCAGAATTGAATGATCAAATTATAAAATTTAGTAAATAATTTCTCGATTACATCTACATGATTGATGGATTCTATTCAAAAGTTTCAGATGCCTGCAAATGAGAGTAAATATGCGTGCTGATGAAATTCACAGTCACGATTTCACTTGCGTTCGCGGTCGAGCTAGAGAAATGATCAATTCGGATTTCGCCTTCGCGAAATATTCTCGCGTGCGAGGCAAACGCGCACGAAGAATTTTGCTTTCAGTTGTACGCAAAATTGGGGATGTCTTTTTGTTATTGTATATGCGTCCTTGAAAATAAAGCATTTCTGGAAACGCTTTTATCAATAATGACCGATATACATAGATATCGTGTGATGGTAGCAAACCCTCTTCCAACTTCCATGTCCTATCGCATCATGAAGTATGCAAACATTGCATAAAATTATACAGGATAACGAGGTGACTAGGGTCAAAGATAGACATTGATGCGATGAAGATATGCGATTGCCTTAAACCACAAAATACGAGAGCGTGCCTTGTGAATAATTATGACTCGTATAATCGTTCTCAGAGCCGCGCGACGAACGAAATAACTAAAATAGTTATGTAAATGTGCAAAAGATCTGTTTGTGCATTAGTATTCTAAACGGATTAATAATTCAAACGTCATATCTTCTAAATTTCCGCTTTACAAATAAAATTTATATTTTTAGAGATTTATATTTCCACGGAGATAAGTAACATCTTTGTCGCGCTTATTTTTATTTCGACTTAAAAAAATTTAATTATTTTGTTAATAACAAAAAAATATGTTATTTAATCATTCAGTTGAGCGCGGATTCAATTTTTACAGAGGTAAAAATAAAAGTTCAAGAAAGAATAATTAGACGTGTCGATAAATTTATTCCTAACTATTATATTTGAGATTAAGTTTGTCTTAGTTTATGTTATTGCGAACAAGTTAATAAACGTGACTTTAATAATAGCACGTTTATTGTTCGCTGCACGTAAGAGTATTTACTATAAAAACATAGCCATAAATCAATTTTTAAAAGTTGCACTTGTATAAATAAGTTTTGTTCTATGGGAGTCGAATATATGTCAAACATTGGACTATACTTGTTTTCTGTACTAGAAAGGGATGACACGAGCAAAATTGGTCGAAAAGCGACAATTGCGAATAACACGCAGTTCACTTATTTCTCCTCTACTTTCTTTGCGCGCAATCGACAGTATTTTTTTTTAAGTATTTGTGGTAAATAATATTGAATTATTGATTATGAATCTTTCAAAAGGAAGTATGTATCATTTAAATTAATACATTTTAAAAGTGAAACTATTTTGTAACATTATAAAAAAATATGATTCTTGTTATTAATGTATCTCGAGTTATTTTGTTATCGTTATGAATGTTATTGAATAACGTTATTTACATAAATAGGGAGCATAAAGGTTCTAGTTTATTATATAAAAAGGAAAAGTTGCGGATTTTTGCGGATAGCAGTTTTATAGACATTTATACATAAAGTTAATAATCTTAGAAAATAAAAAATTTCAATTTTTTTGTTTTATTCTCAGCATCGTCTAAGATAAAAGTGTTGACAAGAGAACAATTATATGACGTTATGCAAAAGAAGCAGGTATGAAGAAAAAGTTATTTATGTGCTCCTATGTGCGCCGTTTTCTTGTTAAAAAATGAGCTAAAAAACGATTTTTTGAATCTCTTGGAAAGTGCGAATAATTTTTATTATTAACTCAAAAACACGTTATTATGAGATACATTTTGCGTGTCAGTTTATTATATTATACGTGCATCATTGTTCGCGAAAATTTACAAGTCCGAGTTAAAATTACATATACGGTCGGTTTTAACTACGCGATACATCACAGAGAGCAGCCACTCACTTGGCCCGGGCTACATTTCTCCGATTTCGTTCGCGATGCGAACAGAATTTGGCGCGGGCGGACTCAAAAACGGCAAAATAAACGGACATTGATTCGGCATTCGCCTTAAATACACACGGGCGCCGCTTCGTGCAATATATAACATACGTGCCGTGGTACGCCGCATGTTACACACGGAAGACAAATACGCGGCGAGCGCGTCGTAAACAAAGTGCGCAAATCGCAAATGACGCGAGGAAGGGGGCGAGGACCTCGTGCGACGCCATCGCCGACGCGTCGACACGATTGCCTTCTATTATTCTTTATCTTTATCGGAGAGCTTCGCAAAAGACCGACTACGGGAGATCAATGCGCGCGTCGTCGAGAGTCTCGTCTCGTAACAGAAAAAAAAAAGTACGCGGTATACGATAAAAAAAAGCGTTGGTAATTCGATAACGCACATAGCGCTTTATATTTTCTTCAGATTTTATTTGATTGATATTATCGAATTTTATTTGTTTACAATTTAACAACAAATTTTAGCTTATATAGTATCAAACTAACGAAGATAAATTTAGTCGTGTGAGTCAGTATGCTAGATGTTTGTGCAAAATATATTTTTTATTTATTTTAAACATGTAAATTAATACACATAATAATTTGAATTGAATTCAATTTGAAAATTCATCTAAAATGCTAGGTTTGCATCACACATACAAACACAATAATTTGCCTCTCTCTCCCCATGAAAATTAAAACAATTAAAAAATCTACTGCAAAAAAAAAAAAAAAACTGGCCAGAAGTCGGATCTCAATTTTTGTACAGTCACTTTCCCAATTTGTGTCTTTTGCGCAATAGATTTTTTTGTGTTACGTGTACTTTTGATTCAAGAATTTTTTCAACCCGAACATCATTCATCTCGTATTGGCCGTTTCCCTGTAGATTTTTTTGTTTAATCTAAACTTTTGATTTCTTTAAATGTAGTTCAATTTGTTTCCCTTTATATAAAATAAACACACACATGAAAAAGACACTTATAAAAATAGTAAATTTCGATTTGAGTCAATAATAACGTAGATAGAGAATTTAGTGAAGTTTCAAATACTATTTTCTTTTATCTCTACAAACATATTTTTACTCTTTATATTATGTTTTATTGTATATACACATACATATTTTTTAATTGTATATGCGACTAACGATCTTTTTTACAACAAACTGTAATTTGTGACGCAGAACGTTTCTAGCGTTAGTATATAAGGTAACACACTTACACGTTCGTTTTTTGATAGACCTCATTGGACCGTGCGCAGAAGCATGATGTGACGTGACGTCAATTTCGCGTGCGCGAATACAGGCCGAATGTCACGCGCGACCTGCAATTTCTGTTTACGTTTCGGCCACGACCATCCTTGCCACGCAATTCTCCCGAAATTCCGTTCGATCGATCGCTTTTTAACCCTTCAAGTCCAGACGTGGGTCTCCCAAACCCACTCGAAAATTGCGCATCAGCGTTTCTAGAAAAAACTATATTTTTTTTTAAACGCTGATATCTTTGTAACTACTAGACATTTTTTCAATTTGTTTTTTTTTTATTGACGCAGAATTATTCAAACTTTTGATTAAAAAAAAACAAAATTGAAAAAATATTGATTTTTCGCGGAGATATTTGATCTATAGTCGCGTGGATCTTACAAACTCAGCTGACCAACTTCTCGTTATTTTTGAGATCTGGCCACGAAGGGTTAATTCATCCCGACACCATTCGGTCTACTCGTGGATCGTGAATGTCAAGGAAAATACGAATGCACACTGATGCTTAAGACATAACGCAATTTTAGATATTCGTGAAGTAACTCTTGTTCTAGGATCTATTTTGTTGCAGAATTCGAGGCGCAATGAAACTATGCGAACTATGCGACGGCGAGAAAAGTTAGTGCACATGAGAAATAGCGCGTGCATAAAATAGTTTGTTTTCGAGTGGAAAACGCTTCGCAGAGAAATTCCAAGTTCCGCTCTTCTGCAGTTTTAAAATACAAATCAATTTGAACTCGTTATTGTTAATTACTTTATTATCTTTATTTATATCTTTGATTTATATCATAAATATTACTATTTTAAACTGTTGCGGTTTACAGCTACATTTCGATAAAAATAAAAACGATCACAAAGAGATCATTTGGGAAACAAACAACACGCTATATCTCTTTATTTACCAAATGAAATATTAAATCAAATTGAGTAAGAAATATTCAGCGAATAAATTAAAATTAGCAACGAAAGGAAAAAAACAATAGATGACAAACGGATATATTTGCAGTTTTCAAGTTAATAAAAGAGACTCGTTAATTAAAGCTACGTGTAATAGTCTACCACAATCTCCATCACGCATTACATCGTTAATAGAAGTCGTTATGGCTTCTTGCGCTTGTGAAAAATCGCAGAACTGCTCGTCGCGAAAAAGTGCCAACAGTAAGTCTTTTAAGACGGACAAATTTATCTTAGAAAGCACTCGAAATAATTTAATCTAATCTACCGGTTAAAATGATACACGATATAAAATTATTGAGTATGGCGATATCTCGAGAGGTTCCTGAAAATTTTTGGCACCTGTCCCGACTCGTCCACAATAGTTGCAAGAATTTATATACAAGGTTGAAGAAACGCTGTGTTTCAGGCCAGAAATGTGAGAAAAACAATTAACGCTTGCGCAAGGAATATCTTGGAAAACATCTTACATTATCATCAGAGTTGTTTGCGTCATGTAAAGAAAAATAATAAAAACACATGTCAATGAGTTTATATGAGGGCAGATAAAAAAGAATATTCACGCAAATTGAGGAGCAAACGACAACTGTATTTGTTCAATACGGCTACAAAAATTGCGAGGTCTCGTTTCCGCGAAATGTCAGAGCACCAACTCCGCGTGTCGACGTCCGCGAGAAGGATCGTTCGTAACGAACGACACGCGCCGATGCGCCCGCGCACGTTCTCTTCTCTCTTCTCTTTTCTCCTCTTTGCGGAATCACAAATGGATATGTTGCTAAGAAATTAAATTTCGAAGAATCGTACACGTTTATGCCGCTTATATTTTGTCGGATACATCGAATTGCAACGTAATCATCGGCAACCGATGACAATCGTAGCAGACGTTGCGTATCCGAACAATATGAGAACCGGAGAATGCTGCAGAATAAATCAGAAGAAAGACAGGATTCATCGAGTGAAAATTCGAAGAAAATATTTTTAATTGAATAATAAATGTCAATACAAAAAAATATTTTAAAAGTAATATTTTAAAAGTAAAAAGCCGCGTTGTAAATTGAATTAAAAAAAAAAATAAATAGATTACGCAAAAATATATAAATCACAAAACATTATATGATTAAATTTTAAAATTTTATTCCACCTCTCTCTCCCTCTCTGTGTATATGTGTGTGTGTGAGAGAGAGAGAGAGAGAGAGAGAGAGAGAAAGAGAGATCGCATGTTCGAGATGAAAAAGTGTGAAACGACATCTCTCGATATCTTCACTCGGGAAAAGTTGTTCTGAATTTCACAAGAAACAAAGCTGTGCGTGTTCACTTTCTGACAATTCTAGGACATCGTTTATATATATATATATAGATTTGTTCTTTTATTCGCTCTGTAAAATTCCCTGCAATTTTTGCCATGTCTTCTTTCTTTCTCACAAAGCACACACACAAGTTTCGTATTACAAAAACTGCTAAAAAACAGTTAAAAAGACAACAACAACAACAACAAGCACAAATCTTAGGTTGCAAAATACGAAAGATAGGAAGAAGGAGAAAAAGAGAGGAGGATGGAAGAGTCGATAATTCAATCTGATAAATTCGATTAAAAGTGACTGAAACGAATTTAATACAAATGTAATTTCCTAGAATATGGCGTTCATGTCGCTTCAAATGTAAATGTTCCGCAAAATGTTTTGTCCACATTTTAATTATTTATGTTTTTGTTTTGCAAAACAGGCATAGTGATACCCGCGACATGTCACAGAGAAGGTGCATGCCAATTTTCTGCAATTTACACAACTCATGAATGAAGTAATAAAATTAGCAGTCACAGAAGCGGGTAATATCTGTCGTGACTGCAATAACACAGTATCATATTGAAGCGAATCACTTGCAATGTGTGTATCTGTAACTACTAAAAGCTGATAAATCAAAGCAAAATATCAATGTTTTTTTTTTTTTTTTCAGAAAGATTAGATAAACGTTGAAAAATATACTAGTGTTTTTGTGCAAATGTTTTTGTGTTTATAATTCTGATTTGAATAAATATTATTACTCAGTTGTTCTACTTTTCATTGTCGTTTTATAATAAATAAAATTGATCAATTCGATTAAAAGACAAATTGAACTTTATATTGCTGGATTAAAAAAATATAACATATTTTTGAGTAACACATTTATTTCAGTCCGACGTGTATATCGTCGATGTGCGGCGCAATTTCATAAAAAAAAAAACAAAAAAAAAAGCTATTTAACAGCAGCATCTCACGTCCATAATATATTTGTGCTGCGTGTATTTTTGACAATATTATATGAATTCCCGGTAACACACGTGTGTTATCAACGCACCTAAATTATCTACTCCAAACAATGAGATAACAACACGAAACGGAATCTACTACGAAAAACAAGAGCCATTAGTATACTATTATATATTCACGATGTTATTAAAATTAACAACGCATTTAATGCAATCGTAGATTGCACACGTAATTTAACGAATGCTACATCACGGTAAATAAAAAATTGCATGTACGTATTTTTTGCACGCACAAGTCTCTACTTCGAGATGCAAGCAACGCAGCAATATGAAAACACGGTCCATTCACAGATTCTTTACTTATCATTCTCAAGCACGTTGATATCGTCATGAGCCACGACACGCGCGCGGTCGCTTGTTTACGCACTCTCGCGACGCGCGCTTTCGGCGTCTATTTCGATGTACATCGTCGTCGTCGCGACGACCGTCGCGTCGAGTTTCCGATACAGAGAGATCGACGTTCGAAAACGCGCACGCGAAAAAGATGACGTGCTCGCGGTGTCGCGCGGAATATCGTACGACGACTCGACGGCGTCGTGACCGTCAGTGCGGTCGCGAACAACGATGCTCATTGACATTCCGATCGCGCGCTCCGAGCATCGTCGTCAGGAGGATCGTTTCCGTGTGCGAGAGAGCACAAAGATTTTTACGCGCGTTGTAGTCGCCGTCGCTCTGCTCGGACGCCACGAAGAACAAAGAAGAGGGTAGTAGTCAGGGTATGGGGGGAAAGGAAGAGGAGAGGGTGGCGTGCATTCAACAACGAGAACGCACCGCTGGCGACCGCGAAAGCAAGAGAGAGAAAGAGACGGAAAGAGAGAGAGGGAGAGGGGAAGGAAAGGAGGGAGAGAGTAAGAGAGGAGAGAGAGAAAGACAGACAGACAGACGGTAAGAGAGAAATAAAGAAAGATAGAAAGGAGAGACGGAAAGAAAGGACAAAGGACGGAGCTGGCTGGCTTTCTGGATGACTAGCTAGCTATTTAGTCAGCTAAGTCCGCTCTCGCTTACTTCAAGTTACTTGTATGGTCAATGAGAAATAAGTACGTAGCACGCGCAGCAAAAAGACCGAGAATGACAGCGTGTTGCTAGCCAGCCACAATAACGAGAAGATGCCCTGGCGCATGACGCTTTTACATTGCCGTCGTCCTTGTCGTAGGTCGTCATCGTCGTCATTGTCGTTGCTCTCGCTCACGACAGAAACACGAAAACAACGACAACGAGGATGCCCGCGGCAGTCGCTGCGCTTCACGCAGGCCAGAGGAGCGAATCAGCTGTTCGCCTCAGCAATGACAACATTGAACACGCACGACCCCCCCTGGACGTGTGGCACTTCGACGCGCGTTTCCACGGCCGCGTTTCGGCCGCGATACGACGCCGACGGCGTTGACTTACCTCGAGCCTGGTCCGCCCGGAGTGTATCATCCTTTTGCGTCGCGTTATTTTGCAAAACTTCCGGGAGTTCCCGCACGGTGTAGTCGCAAAAAAAAACGTCGCGCGGCCGAACGATTCGCAACGTTTCGCGAGAGAAATGGCCGAGTCTACTGAATGCTCGACGTGCGAACGCGGGAGTGGGGAGAGCAGACAGGACAGAAAGCGCTGCCGCTTTCTGTCGGCGCCGTCGCGAGCGACACGCCGATTCGTCGGCCGCGGTCGGCTTGACGACAGCGTGACCAATCGCCGCTCACGCAACCATTGTTTACACGCTTCCTATTGGATCGTTATTTTTGCGAGAGTAGGACGACGAACGTGCATTTTACGTCAAATGACGTGAGAGAGCACTCTCGTCGCCCTCCGAGAAATAAGACCGGAGCACGGGCGTGCGCGTCGCGCTAGCCAATCGGTATATATACAGGGTGAGACAAAAGTCTGGACACATCTTCATAACTTTTGAATGAATCAAGAGAGTTAAAATTTGGAGAAGTTGTATAGGATCATGAAAGCTATTTTTTGTGCAGGATGACATTCACAACAGGATGGCCCCCACTTTCCTGGGGCACGAGGGCGGGAGTGGCTTAAAAATCTTAAATGGCATGAAAGGTCAACTGAGAGGTCATTTTAAAGGTGTTTTTAAGACGAAAAAAATGTTTTTTGAGAAAGTTTGCTACAACTCTCCAATCGAAAGTTATGATCATAAAACAAAAATTTGCATTTCCTTGTTTATTGCGGTATCCAGAGTCTACGGCGAGGACGTGACGGTTATCAGACCTCTTGTGTGTGTGTGTGACGGAGATCAGGACTCTAGGGTTCGTCACTTCCCCAGTATTAGGGAATTTGGTTTGGAGTCAAAATACTGGGAGAGTGACGGACTCTAGAATCTTGATCTCTGTCATACACATACACACGTCTGATAACCGTCCTCGCCGTAGACTCTGGATAATGCAGAGAAACGGTAATGCAATAAACAAGAAGATGCAAATTTTTGTTTTATGATCATAACTTTCGATTAGAGAACAAACTTTCTCAAAAAACATTTTTTTCATCTTAAAAACACCTTTAAAATGAGCTTTCAGTTGACCTTTCATGCCATTTAAGATTTTTAAGTCACCTTCTCGTGCCCCAAGAAGGTAGATGCCATCCTGCACAAACAATAGCTTTCATGATCCCATACAACTTTTCCAAATTTCAACCCTCTATCTTGATTCGTTCAAAAGTTATAAAAATGTATCCAGACGTTTGTCCCACCTTGTATACGTAACTGTTATGTATACATACATTTAAACATATATACATATACGTATACGTATATTTCTTATTGCAGGTAGCGCTGTTACCGACTTAGGATCTGTGGTTACCAAGTACGTGCGTGCGTACGTGCGTGCGCACGCTTTCCCGCGTTCTAGATAAACGCGCACGGAGTTAAGATCGGCGCGTGTTGCTAAGTTCGCTTTGATTCGTGTCTCGGCTAGAGAACGCGGCCAGGAAAATAATCCCGTTGACCTGGATTCAATTATGGCTCGACCGAAATATTTTATTCATGGTCGGAAGAGGAGGAGAGGACAGGACGACACGCAAGAGATTTCAATAATCTTAAAAAAAAAATTTTGCACACTAACAAAAATCAAGAATTACCTATATAAATATTTAACTTGATTACTTGATCAAAATTGTTGATATTTTAAAAATAATATTGTAATGCACATGCAACAAATATATAAAGAAATGATGTGATTATAGATTCGAAAAATTTCATAATTCATACTTTGTAACATGTAGTGATATCATCAACGACTCACAAAGAGAGGTGTGCAACGTGATTAATGATGAGAATATAATGAACAATCGCATAAGCATTCTTAGCATTTAATTAACATACTGCGTATAACATGCGCTGTATTATGTATATCTTCCAAACGTATTATTTTTCCGGATTAATAAAGTAGGGCATTGAAAGTTAAATACA
>QVNZ01017101.1:0-48803 GCA_014825645.1 Pseudomyrmex dendroicus | reverse complement strand
CAGATAAATACATCCGGTTCGAAGCTTTTCAAAGCTCTACACGAACACCATTATTGCGATGACAAAAAGTGCATTTTCAATTGACAATTGCAGAATCTCACAGTGAATGCATTATAGCGGAAATGCGACTATATATATACACTCACACACGCGCGCGCGCGCGCACATACACACACAAACACACACATCAAGTATCTCTCTGTGCTTTCTACTTTTCAACCTCGACTTCCTGTCATCTCGCACTACGGCGCATCGTACCATCGTGTGTTTTACGACGGGTAAGGATAACGACGAGCAGCGAAGTGCGAAAAGTCCTGTGTTTCGCGTCGTCTGCCACGGTAAACCCGATCGTTACGCGGTCTTTTATTTTGCGGCGGCGGCTATTATCGCGACACCGGCGTGCATCTTCCACAAGATGCCCACGGTAGCAACAGTCTCTTTTACGGTGATACATCCCGCTCGTTAAGACTTTTTTTTTTTACATTCGAAGCGTTTCTTGACCGTGCGAACTACGCAAAAAGATAAATAATGTTGCATTAATATTTTCTTATTCTGTTTTTTGTTAAGCCATCGGTTTTGATAAAGAAACAATTTTTTTGATGCATATTTTTCAAAGAGCAGAAAGAAATACACTAAAGATTGTTTGTTAAACGAAATATTTTTGTCTATCTACAAGAAGAATGCAAAAATTTAATTTTACAATTTACGCTAATTTACATCAATTAAAACTCTTGAATAATTAAAATTCTTGAATATTAAGGAATGAGATGTTGAAATGTGTTTTTTTATGCAACAATTTTACGACTTTCTTATTTTTTTCTGTCGCTAGAAAACACTCGAAGACTTGTATGGAAAACTCTGAAAACTGACATACATGAGATATTACTTGCGTCTTTGTTTCATAAACACTAATTAAAACTTGTAACTGTTTTATACCAAATTAAGTTAATTATTTTCATGTTAAAATAGAAAATTAAATTGTTTATGTGCGCATATTCTCTTTGCCAAAATATTCCATTGTTTTTGTGCGTGACTTGCACACTGCGTGTGTAATGTAACTAATTTAAAAATAACTTATTATCTTTACATAAAAAGTTATGACGCAGACATATTTATAAAAGAAAGTAAACTAATATTAATTCCGTAATGTGCACTCTGTTGACTTTGCTACGACGACATTAATAATATGCACCATAATACGCTCGAGATGCAAAAAAAGGTTAAATATATATAATTAAATATTTATATACATTCTCACCTCTTGTTCTCACATAAATCTTTTATCTTGATGCAGTACCTTAATCGCGGCTCGGTGTGAATGAAAACGACAATGTTAATCAGCACACCTACGGAGTCGTCCTAATGAGTAATGTTGCAAATAAGATTAAATGCTTCTCGTTAACTGCGCTCGCTGTTTCAGCATAATTTACGATTGTGCTAAAAACACATAGTAAAGAAATAGAGAAACATATATATGTATATCTCTGTATATTTTATAACTACGCATATTTCAAAATAGATAGATACCTTTTTTTAGATATTTTTGATCGGACAGTATTCGCTTTTTTACTGAAATCTTAAAAAAAGAAAAAAACAAGAAAACAAGAAGATGAAAATGTTCCTTGCTGCAGCGTAAATTATGTTACTTATATTATGCAAATTATGTTACATAATTACTATCTTGATCGATAATAGCTATCGCACGAAGCAAATGGGATACATTATAAATATCCACTTATAGTTCAAAGATGCAACAAAATTGTTCTGATACATATAATTTAATTATAAAATAAAGTTACAAATCTTCTAAAAAAAATTTCTTATATCTAGAGATTGCAATTAATATCTTCTTTGGTATTTGGTGCATGTGTCACTATAAATATTTAATTTACAATTTGATTAACTTGAGAGATTTAAAATAAATAGTTCACGGAATTATTATAAAAGAACAATATAGCGATAAAAATAAAACAAACAATATACTGGCAAGTAAGATTATTTTTGTCCGAAAAGAACAAGTAAATGTTCTACAACAGAAACGAAAATAGCATCTTGCTGCTGTTTTTGTAGTCAACGTAAATGGTTAATGGTTTTGTGCTCCGTAATCGTTATTACTTGTTCGCTAAGTTTAGATATCAGAAATTGGAGCAACAGTGCGCCACTGCGATACTATCGCATTATAGGATTTACACTGCGAAAGGACAGCAAGTTGTGTCTCGCTTGCGATTTTCTTTGCTTTCAACTTGCATTCGGTGCTGATCAGATCTGGTGTTTATCGCGCAACACAACGACTCTAGAAAAGTACTCGACGTGAATTCTTTTCTTCATGAACGTAAACTACTTATGCAATAAAAAAAAAAAAATAAAAAAAATAAAAAAAAAATTATAATTTTATTTTTAAAGTAAGACGAATCTTAATTACGTTCATTCTTGATATCGGTTTAATACTTTCCTAATTACATTAAAAACTTCCGTTCTGCGCGGTCGAAGGCAATCACAGGATAATTAGTTTGCAACAATGTTTGCAACAAACTAACAGAGTTTATCGTATAATTAAATCTCCATATCTCGCAAAATCATAATATCGCGAGCTGTATTCTTGTTATTGCAGTGTGTGTGTGTGTGTGTGTGTGTGTGTGTGTGTGTACATGTGTAGCCATTATTTATTAAGAAAGTGTTCAGCAGCTATCCTTCAACGTGAGAAGAGTATTACAGATAAATTTATTATCATCCTTATGGTAAAGCAATTCGTCAGTCACCGTTTACATTAAATCACGTCTACATATGTTATAACATTGGCAACGTGATTTAATGTAGGACAGAAAGGAAAACAATGAAGATTTAATAGGATAGAAAAAGAATCACGCAATGCGCGCACCATCAACCACGTCACCCATATATAAAAGCACTTCTCAGATTGTTTTTCTCATTTTTAGTACCGTTTTTATGTTTCATATAAACATAGTATGTTTTACTTATTTATGATTTACGTTTACAGAGAACAATGCAAAAATTATAATTTCTTTAACAAATAAAATATGTACAATATAGTAGTAGACTTTAGATGAAAACGTGTTTATCAGTTTTCAATCAATTTTCAATCACTTGTGTGTGCGTGTGTGTGTAAGCGCGCGCCAGATATTATGACTATGAAATTAAAGAGTTTCATTTCTGATACAATACATTGTTTATATTATTTTAGACACTGAGAAAACACTTAAAATATGTAAAGTATTTATACGCGTGATAAACTAGTTTGGTTTTATACTTTATGTAAAGCTTCAGAGTTAGTGTATAATACACGCTTGTTCCGTTAGACTTTGCGTGTAATATAGTTGTATGAAGCAATTAACGGCACTTGTGAATTACACACAAGCATCAAGGCAATCACTTTGTCTCGTCGTTTGGTTTCGGATGACCTGGTCGTTGAACACGAGCCCCAGCATTCTCACGACGGTACGCCTGGCAGTAAAACGCAAGGCTTAAGAACCTTTGGCAACGTGACGCTACTTTAGGACGCGATTCCGCAATCTCCGTCACCATGACGACACTCTCTCTACATACACATTTCTATGTCAAATATCTAACAGCACACAAAAAAAAAAAAAAAAAAAAAAAACAACACAATTTAAAATGTTTGTAAATCCGCGTGTTTAGTTAGTACAAATATGTTCTCTTTCTTGTTACACACGTCTACAATCAATAAAAACTGCAAAAATTAGTCGTTTTGTTGATACTTGTGAAACGTGACTATATATAATTATCTTAAAATATATCTTGAGCGAAATGTATTGAGTTCATTAAACGAGTTCAATAAACATTTTTTCAAGCTTACTTTAAAATATGTAACCCTACACGCGTTTGTAAGCAATACGGTATTTTAAGATGCAAGAATATATAAGAGGCTAAAGTGCACTTAAAAAATTACCAAGAATAAACTCCTCGTGAGCAGCGCGCTGTAAACGACTGTTATGAATCTGGCTTGCGACATCCCCCTTTCATAATTTTTTTTTCTTTATATTATACCGACGTAAAACACATGCGTGCATATATTCTTAAAACAAATTGTGTTATATATATATATATATATATATATATATATATATATAAAATGTAGTTTAAACACGTAATACGTTTATTTTTTATAATTCTTCAGGGATTTTAATAGTATTAAGATATCTTTAATATAAGAGAGTTTTATCTCGCACAAATAATTGAATCAGCACAGAGATCAATTTTTCCAGAAACGGACGACGGAGCAGCAACAAAATCTGCCACAGAGTAACAGATTAGCAACAAAAAAAAGTGATAAATTATTTTGTAACACATTCGATTGCGCTGACGTAACTGTGTCAGCTTAATACACGTTAATACGATTACTATACGATGTTAATACGATGTTATTATCAAGATTCCTTCGTCGCGCGTGCAATATTACATTACCGACAGTTCCTTTACTTTATCGTCACGGCTGATGCATAATTCATTGGGATTGCAATTATTTTTCCTCCGAGATGCGCTTTCTCTTCGTAGAACGAAACAATATTAAGTACAGCGCTACAATATTTGCAAACTTCCATTGCTCGAAATGATCAATTTAAATTACAAGACAGTGAATGAAAGAAGATATGAAAAATTACTTTTTCTGCACGAAAAGTCGTTTATTTGAGATACAATTATTAAAAAAAAAACAATCAAATAAATAGAAAAGACAATAATGCAGCTGAGTTTTTCTGATATCTTGTTTCCCAACAATATTATACGTTTAATATGTCAGATGGATTTATATTTCCCACATATTTCGGAACTTTTTATACTCGAGCACTTGCGCAGAGCAAATACTTAGTTTCTTTTAGGTGAAGCATTTTGCTGTTCATGACACTTCGAAACTTACAAACTTTACGGGGAAAAGAGACTTCTAAAATTTTCCTATATCCACAAGAAATATGCAAGTGGAAGAGAGAATGGATTTAAGGAGAAGATAAGCTTGCTTCAAAAAACTTCGTGCAACGAAGATTTATCCCACGTACAGTCCGTGAGAGACTTGACGTTTATTTCGACATCTTAGGCTCATTTTTTACGATCATCTTAGCTTTTAAATTTTTAGATATTTTGTCTTTTTATGTTTGTAAGCGTTCATAGAGAGGATAAATTGCGATGAAAAATTAGCATTTATATTTGTAATTTGCAATACAGAATTCTTTATCTCGATGAACGATTCCGTTGCCCTTTGTTTGGATTTTATTGTGTACGCACAATACAACATTCACTTAAAGTATCTAAACCTCGGTGTTCTGATAACACTTCATTATCTCGGAGAGCCTCTTTAATATTTTATGTTTAATATTCGTGACTACTTATATATCAAGCGACGATCGCTTTAACCTCGAAAGTCGAACATCGAGCTCGAGATAAATTTTTGCCGCGAACAGACCGCTTTGTGTTTGCGTGCAACAACCTCGCTTGCTGTCGAATAATCAATAAATATCAACGGCTAGCGTGCGTTGTCGATATTTACAAAAAATCATATAATTTGCAAAATATTTATACAAAAAGCGCACAAAGGAAGCAACGTTTAAACCAATTACGTTATCGCTTTTTCGCCAAGAATTGCAGTTTGCCTTTCAAGAATTTTCGTGGATATTCGTGTTTTTTGCTGATAATTATCATGAAAAAACGAGGCAAGTAGGCCGCTTGAACACACTTCGTACATAAACTATAAATGTTCTCCGAAAGAGAACTGGCACTAACAAATTACGTGCGATACTTACTTTTTAAGTGACCTATACATAGATTATTGCGTATAATCGCACAATGAAAGAGAATATATCCAGACGTCACATGATTTGTTAACAGTTGTACGCTCGTATCGATCTGTAGTATGTAGTATTAAAACCTTGAAGCCTCTCTTTGTAGTCTATACCGCCTATAAATGATTGCCGATAAAAAGCTTTTTATCATCTTCTCCATATTGATTTTTATTGTAAAATAAGAAGAAGTTTTCCATTTCTGCCTTGACAACAGAGGTCAAAATTAACAGCGTCAACTTAAAACGATCGCGTTAATGTACAAAAATAGAAATCTATATAAAGAGTCGAAGTCATACAATTTGCATTTGCGGTTCAATTATTGGAGAAAGAAAAAAGATATTTTTGTAACTCGCGCGACAGTTACAGTATAAATCACATTTTTCTTGTCGTATCGCAACACGTTACGGCGTAAATGACAATTTTATACGTCAATTACCAAAATATTGAAGTATATAACAAAGATATATAACAAATAAAGCACATCTTCTGGCGAAATATACTTACGTACACACGTACACACGCGCGCGCGCGAGTGATCGAGTTTTTATAAAATGAACTTCAACTCTTTACGACGGAAAACTTCTTTTATTGCATTAAAAATTTAAAATGTAAAGAGTGAGCTACGGCTCGACGGAATATATTACAATGTACGCTACTATTCCCCGAGAAAAACAGATTAGGAAACGTTCTCATAAAGATTTCGCGATCATAGCCGGCATTGTGTGACAGCGAATAAAATAAAATTCGATGGACATTCAACTCTCACAAATTAGATTGAGGCAATTGATTTATTTTATTGCGCGATTTGGCTGTTGACGTAAATTGATTGTGATTTATCTTACGATTTATATAAATAAAGGTCATAAATAAATATAATTAACAACATACAATTTTACAATTTGTCGCAAATTAAACTGGTAACTTCTGTTACGATTTATAAGTAAATAAGGTTTATATAAATAAAAGAAAAAAACTGAACAACAAAGAACGGCAATGAATGCAAAAATAGAACTTTGCAAAAATTCACTTTTGATGATGTGAATGGTTGAATAAACTGAAAAAAAAGAAATAAAGAGAGGTATTCTATGAAATTCTGAAATGTGAAAATGAATTTGTAAAATTTCTATCTCGCCGCAGTGAAATATCATGAAAAATTAGAACTGTGAAGAGTATACCGATTTCGATCCTTCATTACAAGACAATTGATTGCCAGACGTCAGTGAAAATTTTCGTTTATCTTTGCAGTGAAATTCGCGCGGAAATATTCATTCTTCAGTCAAGTTACCATGGAAATTCACGTGATCGAGTTTCGTCACGGGATCGAACAGCGTTTATCGCTTTATTCACTATTTCACCGCTGTAATTTTGCTTTCGCAACGCGGTACCGTGTAATAATTTCACATTCACAATCGGAGCCGGGTTTACGGTACGCGCGAGCGTATACCCGTGGAAAAGATCTGAGAGAGCGAAATATCTTGAGGAAATTTTCCTCGACGTATGCAACTCTAAATGCGCGTCCAATTTGAACACGGAGCTATTAATCACATAAGCGTCAAGAAAGACATTCATTTGTTCTCCGCGACAAGCTTTATCGCGTTTCTCACATTCACAACGAGACGATGCATTTCTCGAAACGGCAGTTTCTGCGCGGGAGTACGGTCGTATAATCGAACTATCGTAACGAGCGGTTACTTTTCCCACGCGGACACGGGCAATGTTAAAATCTTTCGGTTTATCCGGCTTATCGACGCGATAAACCGGATATCGGATTTGAACGGCGCGATTTTTCGTTAAACCACGACGGCAATATGAATTAGAAGGATTTCACGTGCATCGCACGCGTCGCATTTCTTTTTTTTCTTTGTGGGCGTGCGTTGGACTCATATCGCAAACTGCCGTGCATGCTTTATGTAACAATCTGATATCTTTATATACGTTCGTGTTGCACGCGAAAGAAACTCTGAAGAAGTGTGTGTTCAACGTCTTACGTCGCATCAAGTTTCGAAACTCGGTCCGCCCTCTCGATGCAATAAGCGTTCTGGTTTTAGCGTCGAGACAGGTATGTTTCTTTATCGCGTTTTCTTCGATTTTCCGATACCGAGACCATTCGGTTGAAGATTTACGTAGCTTTATCTGAGATTACTTGTGTTGAGCACACTTTGTTATACAAACATTCGCATTGAAAGTTTTTAAAGAACTGACGATAGTGCGACGCTTCGTGCGTGTCGCTCTAAATTCAAAAGATTAATACTTACGATGTTTAGTTATTGTAAAACGGATCATTAATTCAATATTTGAATACCGGTTGTTCTCTCTCTCTCTCTCTCTCTCTCTCTCAATATTCTTGTAACAGTCGTTCTTATATTGATTATTCACAGTGATCTTATAATTGAGATCGTTTTAAGTTTGCCTCAAGATGTACGAGTTGTCGCATTGATTAAATCTAAAGATGAACTTTTAAAAAGATCTTAAATATAAAATTTGACTATGAATGCCGGCCTTTAACTTTTTGAGCACGAACGTAGCTGAACGCTCCATCGATGCTTATTTAAAAGTAACAAGCGTTGTGACCGGAACTTTCTGTTCGGTTTTACTATTGAAAGATTGAATAATACATTGAGCTTAATTTTTTATTTTCTGACTTCGCGTCTAATTCTACGAGCTCGAATTATTATTACAGTTTTCGCCGAGCGGATATATCCGCTTTGAGGCGAATACCGACGGTTTTCTCTGGAGCGATATATTCGTCCACAGTACTCTAAGAATTAAAATCAATTGTACAATACTATTAGACAAAATATTCCAACTACGTCGAATATCAAACACTGTATTTTAAACAATAGTTCAGAGTGAAGAAAAAATTGTTGTACGTCATAGTTTTTCATATTTTACTGGACAAAGCAATGCTTCATGTTGACTACTAATATTTGACTTGTCGAACAAGATATTGAAAAATATGCTATCGAAAAAAAAAGGTTTTGTTAAAATTAAATCCTTTCCTTTTATTCAAACTGCACAGTTTGTTACTAAAAAAAAAAAAGAGAAAACTGAATTTACAAGTGCGAGAACGCGGAATGATATTAATGAATAAGCAAGTTCTAGTTCAAGCTTCTTTCGTAAATATTTATTCTACGATGATACGCTTATTCACATTTCTCATGGAAGCTTTTACGTAATCCGTTAGCAAGAAAAAAGGAAGAGAGAAAAAAAAAAGAAACGGCGACATCGTAAGGTGATAAAGATTACTCGTCTCTTTCAAGAAATCCTCTCGCACTGCATTAGCGGCAAGTAACGGAATTCGCTCGCTTCCCGTTGGATAAGTACTTAAATGCAAATAGCGTGGTTCTAAAAAAAGCGAGGAAGAAAAAACGGCGAGAACGGAAAACGGAGAAATATGTTAGCGTGCACGTTATGTCGGGATGAGGACGCACAATATATGCATAATATACAAAAAAAAAACTTTCTCCCTTGATATATGAAGAATGCAAATGCGATGATATGTTATAACCGACATGTTTGCACTTTTACAGAAGTCATGTTGATTACGATCGAATTATATGCTGCTAATTTATGATAAAAGATATACGCGATTTTCCATTCTGATACATAAAAAGTCCATTTTTCTCCCATTACTTTTCTGCCCTGACTTTCTACGTAAACATTTTTACTTTTTATCGATCGTGATGTTTTCAACCCTGCCTTGAACGTGGTTTTGGGTCACTCCGTTTCACCGAAGCACGAATACATCGAAACGGAATTCATTTTTCTCACGCTGCGCGATAAAGAAAAATTTCAAAAACGCGTTCGAACTACTATGGCCGAACGTGCCGGAAGCGAAGTGCTGTAGTTTTCTCTCATGTGGCTAAGAACCCGAAGACAATATAACACGAAAGTCGCGCTTGGCTAGTCACTTACGCTTCCTCTTCCTTGAATTTTATCCGAGAGATGCCAGCGGTTGCCTCTCTCTCTCACCCTCTTCTGCCAGTTTTCCCCTTTCTCAACCACCCGGTTCTTCCGTTTTTCATCGTCACGGCACCTGGGTTACACACCTCGGGAGAAAGTATTACGTGCATCCTGTTCATGATGGAGGAGTCTCAGTTTCCTCTCGGCGACGACCGCAGTCTCACCGCGATCCCTAGACGCCGTGATTTCGAAATGACTTCGGGAAAACTTCGCGACTGTTCCGCTTCCTTCTCTGCAATTAGCACCCACGACGACATCTTGTCTACAAATTATTTCAATTGCGCGAGTCAAACTTCTCTCGCTGAATTTTTCGGACTAAAGTTTTTTTCAAAGTTTATCAAAAAATCATCTAAAATATTTTCCGAGAGAATTTTCTGTGCAGCACGAAAGTCTACGCGCGGAAGTCTACGATTCGGGGGAAGGGGATCGGATCGTCCAAGAGGTTTACTCGCTTCCGATCAAAACATTGTCCTACTTTGTGGTTGCTTCTATTTTTGGATTTTTCTCGCAATCTTTTTTTCGTTTTTAGAAAGAGCAAAAATTAGATAAAATTTCTCGTCTTTCGAAGTTTCTTTCCAAACCTTGTTATTTCACACACAAATAATTCGTATCTATTTTCTACACTGAAAGTAGACCGCGCGCGTGTACTGTCTATGATTTATCGCGACAATTTACATCTCGATTGCATCATGTCTTCTTTGACCTGAAATATAGAATGTTACTGTACATTCTATATTTATATGAACGTGTTCTATGGACACGCTTCTATGAACACATTTTCTTAGCATTCAAATTTCCTAGTAATATTTATATCTTTTTTTATATGTTGTTATTTAAAGTTTTTTCAGCTACAAACTATATCATATCCTGTACATGTATTCTATTATTTAAAGTTTTTTCTATTATTTAAATTTTTCCAGCCACAAACTCTATACACACACACACACACATACACACACATATATTATATATTTGCCTACGCGATAGGGGACTAGACAAAAAAAAACAAGGAAAAATGTTTGTAAATAGTTACACAACGTAACAAGTTTAATGTGTTCATATAATGCTCGTCTATTCTTCTTTTTCTTGTTTGTTGCGCAACTTTTTCCTAATTTATAATTTTGCTATTTTTTTCTCTTTCTAATACACAGAAACGCATTTCCGTTTTATTTGTCTGCAACTTCAAGAAAGTTTCGCTTGTCACGATCGAAAGATTTAATAATGTCGAAGTTAGCGCACAGAACGTAATTGCGTTCAGACTGAAATATCGTTTCTTTTGTAACGGAACAACAATAAGTCCGAGTGAATTTGTGTGTAACTAATACCGTCGGAAAAATATAAATATAAGCTCTTTGTCGTTTGTTTGCGCGCAACGTTTTTCATCTTTCTCGATAGCTGTACTCAGCCATCCGCAGTTTGTTATACGCGGGAATGACAAGGTAAGAAGAAGCGAGATGATTATAGAGGTGGAGGAAAACGAAGGACAGAGGTGGTAGTATTGACCCAGTTGCCGGTGGCGCTCGTTGTTACACGTTCGCCCTCTTCGTACTTTGCGACCCTACGCGCTCGCTGTCGATTAAGCCAAAAGCTGCCGCCGCCGTAGCGAGCGTGTGTATGCGTACGCGTGCGTACACGCGCCCGGTCATTAATAATACCTACGTCACGATTAGCGGGTTAACCGCGGCCATCCCGCGGGTGCAAAGTGCTAACATTTTGACACATTTAGCACGTCATATAGGGTAGCCTGAATATGCATGTTTATACACAGAGTGTAAAGGCCCGAAGCTATACCAAATATAATGCATTTAACTAGTTATATTAGAGTTAAAAATTATCTTTTTAAGTTTTATTACAAATGTTCTCATTATTCTTATTTGTGTTAATAGATTCAATAATTGTTACAAAATTATATTAAATTGGATGATAAATGTAAGAATTTACATTAATTAATTAATTTTGTCAATTCTGTAGTTCAGACAATGCGATAGTACATGTGACTTTTAAAGTGTCAATTTAGATTGTCTATTATAGAAAGAAATCTTAAATCTTTAGCTGTTTGCGTGTAAAGGTAACAGAATTATTGAAATATGCCATTTACTCGATCAATAAACTTTACTTATACAGAAATAGATATTGTACTTTGTAACGCGAAATACGTGTGAACAATGTTATACGTATAAGTTCATAATATATATTTAACTCCGTGTATTATATAATAGATACACTATAAAAAAATTAATTATTAACCAGCGTAAAACGAGCATTTAAAAATAATCAATACATGCTATAAGAATAAGTAAGCACATTTCTGAGACTATATGCAATAGCTTAAGTAACGTTGTGTTACTTGCTTATTTAGATTATTTAGAAAATAAAAAAAGATAATAGTGTACGACAATTAAAAATATAAAACGTCGCGGATTATTATGTTTAATGTGCTCAATATGTAAAGAGCGAATGAGATCAATTTTACGAGTTTAATGCCTGTGTACGGGTGAGCCATTTTATCCGATGTATTTGTTAACGCGCTCTCATTGATGCACTTGAAACATCTGCGGTCTCTCTGTAATAGTATACTGTCATTTGTAATTTGATAAACATTATCCGATATTGTCTCATTATTTTGTGCTATTTACATGTTATTTTGTGTTATGAAATATTGTTTTCTTTTTGCAACAATTACATCGATTACTTCTAACGATCTATCCGTACAAGATAATACACGCTGCATTTGATCGTTAAAAAATAGTAGTTATTTTAACAGACAAAAGCTTGAATCAATGCATAAGAAACAAAGGTTGTGCGCACATTATAAAAATTATAAAAATGTCAAACAGGTTTATACAAATAATATAACAAGATATATCTGTAATAAAGATAAACATGCATTATCATCTCTAACAGAACTATTTAAAAGTATAATGTAACTGTTCGATATATAATAAAAATTAGAGTATAATTATAACTGCAATTTCTCAGTAATTTACACATCGTCAATTTATCAACTGACATGTAACTTAAATTGATACATCTATTCAGTTTATTAAAAGCTGAAGAACGATTATCGAATGTCAGTCATGGTCTTTAGATTATAATGTAAATCTACAATTAGATATCTTTTTCGATATTTATATTCTCTGATATTTGTTGAAGATCGAATATATTTGTAAAATTATACACGTATATTATTCTTTTTATTTTTTATTGTTTTATAAAAGATGGATGTATGACATACTCGAGTAAAATTTCAGCGCAAAAATCAATTTTACTTGAATAAGTGATAATGATCACTTATATAACTAGCGAAAATCAAATCAACTTCACACGAAAAAAGGACAAAATGATGCCACGGATTTTTGCGCGAAGGAAAACTTTGATCTATTTGAGCTTAATGTAGGTTTCACAAAGCGAAACGAAACGAATAAAAGATTAACCCCGCTTTGCTGCGATCGATTTTTCCAGATAATCAAATCATATCTTATAATTATATAGTTGCTTATAACACACAGATTTAACATCTAGAATCTGATGGATAGTTTTAGAGTTGCTGTGTGTGTGTGTGTGTGTGTGTGTGTGTATGTGGTCACTATCGATATAGATGTATATTTTATCTATTTATATATAAAATATATCTAACAGATTTCAATCTGCTGCGATTATGCATTAATAGTACGACATATTAAATTTGCGAATGCTGCCGAAAAATTAAATTAATAAACTAATAAAAAAAAAAAAAAAAAAAAAAAAATTATATTTCTCCTCACAATAATAAGAAGCAGATGCTGTTTGGATCATGAAAAGGTTAATCGCAGAAAAGCTCACGAGTCCGCGACAATTGCAAACGCGCAAATGAACGAACGCAAAAAGATTCTATACACAAAATTCCTGGTAACATTTAGCAATAAATTAAGGCAAACATATTTCACACGTGCCGTTTCACGCCATTTCGCCAAAAAAAATGTTGCTTCGCCGAAAAGATCAAACCTTTACGATCTTACGGCTGCGATAAATCTACGATTAAAAGCTTTTTCTTCCGCGAAAACTCAGCGCGTTTTACGCGATCATGAAATTAATGGTAGAGGATTATCAGAGAATGAATAGTATATTCAGCGTCGTGTTCGTTACTACGTTGAAACAAACTCAGATCGTGCAACGTCGCCGAACATCTCGTTTAGATAAACAATACATTGTTAAAACACTTTATACCTGATGCTGTTACATCATCGCTAATTGCTAATTGGAAAAGTAGTCTCAATAGCGACATTAGCGAGCTGAATGTTCCACTTGAAGTTATCAGCCGGAGAAATGTTACGTTCGTACTACTTGCTTCAAGTGAAGGAGTTCTTTTCATTCGCTCTCTCATTCCCCCTCCCCCTCTTCGTTCACTTCGTCGGTGCTCATTGAAAAGATTCTACATGCAGCAAAGTTTGCGACTATATTTGGATGTATGGTCGATGTATATATAATTCTTGCCCTCCTCAATACTTCTATTGATGGTAATTCGCGCGATAATATCGAGCATTGTGCTATGAACAATTCCATTCTTTCTGACTTTTGTTAATCGCGGCAGGAAATATTTCAGAAGTTTGTAGTTTTTTTTTTTTCATGACCTTCTCCGTTATCCTTTTATTTCTCCGGAGGTTTGCACTTTTTCACACTTGCAACAAGCTTGAATCGATGTTGGATTAATGCCAAGAGAATCGTCAGGTGGAAGTCATCGACTCCACTGTGGCTATAGGAAACAACTCGCGAAGATGTTCAGGTGTGGCAAGAACAGGAGGGTGGGGAAGGGTGCTAGGCGAGGTGGCGGGGGAGGGAAGAGGGAGCTGCTGGGACAGAAGCTCCAGGTGTCCCGGAGGGTTGAAGGTGGGCCCGGGTTTCGCTAGCGCGCGTTATCATCAAGGCGCGCAGGTGCGCGGCGAAGCTCGGCGTCGGCGTTTTCGGTTTCCACCACCTCTTCTGCCATCTCTTCCCTACCGAGTACGCGTTGGTTGAGGTACGCGCGACATCACAGAGCGCGGCAGAAGCCCCGAGGATCGCGAGGTCCCATCGTAGAAAGTCGGTTCTGCGTTGCTCGTCGCTGACATTGACATGAGCCTCGGTTCCCGCGCGTTTGTCAGCTAGGAAGGGGGATCTTCTCCGGAAACCAGGTCAGTGAGAGACTTACATCCGTCACTTACGATCGTCACCGGCAACGTTTACTACGCGCGTCGTCGCGAGACCAGTGTTCCGTTCGTAAAAATCGGCTGAGAGAGTTGTAATTCAAGTACAAATCCACGTTCGCGCTTCATACGAGATCGATTGTTTATTCAGTTTCTTCTCTGTTCGCGCGAAAGATTAATCCGACAGTTGGATTAATCTCGAAAGTTTTGAACAAGTTCTAATATAACAAAACCCGAGTGAACAAGTGAGCACCTTCGTTCTTCGCAGTTCTCGAGGATGCCGCGGAAGAAAGTGAAGTGAAAGACGCGGGTGATGGATCCGCAGGTGTACGTTTCTCAAAAAAAAAAAAAAAAATTTCGCCGAAAATTTGGATCCTCGAAAACTTACTTGAGGTAACTTCTACAAAAAGGAACGCTCGTTCTTTTGCGAGCTCGCCGTTCGAAGGTGCCCGCTTGTTCACGGGAGAGGGACGACGCGTAAGTTGGACACCTGTTAAACTAGCGAGTTTCGGACGAACCAGCCAGTTGTTGGTGAAGTTTGACGTTGTAGAAACTTGAAATTCTGTGATCTTGCGTAAATTCAATTAACACGCGTTGCAAAGTCGTTAGTTATGTACGTGGGTTAATTGTCCTGTCAAGCGAATGTCATTCGCGATTGGGAGTTTTCAAAGTAACCAATCAAATATGAAACAAGTCGACACGCATACATCGAGTGTGTCACGTTCAATCTTTTGTCCTCATAACATATCGTGATTTACAGACTCGACGTGATAAATCACAATATATGAAATATCAACGTACTAGCGTAGAAAATTTATTTCTCTTGCAACGTCAATCGAAACACCACGTAGGTGGTGCTACCGATATAAAGTTTAGATGTACTGTTAGAATTATTCAAATCGCGGTCCACAACGCAAAATGGTGCCTGAGCGTCATAGTTTCACGGGATTCAACAACGACAATTTGAAACAACATAACGAAGCAAGTTTGATTGCGGCTTGCAATGAGTTTTATGCAACAGCCATTAAACGAGATATAGGTTCTTGCTATGGAGTTGTTGAATGATATGAATTTGCGAACTGTTGTCAAAATAACGTATTCTCTCGCTAGAACTAAAATACATGCACATCATAAAGCTTTCCCGCAAAATAGGAAATATTTAATGCAACTTATAGTTAATTCTGTTGGAATAAATTCTACATTTTGCGGTTTTATAAATACTATATATATATATATGTATATATATATATATATATATATATATATATATAGTATATATACACATATATATATGTGTGTGTATATAAAGCTTCAAGTGCTAAAATAAAATATTTAAATAATGTTGCTACTACGTAGAAAAACTTAAAAAAAATTACATGAAGTGATCATTCGTTAACGAAAAGTGGCCGTATCTCCGCTTCTTTCATCTTTGCATTTTCAAGTTGATATTCAGTAAATATTTCATTCTCAGGATATAATACAGCAATCTTCTAGAGACTAAAGGTTTTTCTCCCGTCTCGCGCTCAATGTCGTCTCCTATGAATTTTTCACATCAGTGTTGTGCGTACATCGATCGCGTCCACCCTTTCACCCTTTTGCGTATTTTGCGTACCGCGGCAGCGGTATGCGCAATATGAGCAAAGGTTACTTTGTGTGCTTCGCACTTTATACGTACAATTTGCATATTGTTCAACAACGTTATAAAGTTTTAGATCTTTTTCATTTCAAATATACTTTCATATATTTTCTTAAAAAAAATTTTTTTTCGAACCTTTTGTATTGTATCATCGGCATTTATATCACGTAATTAAAAATAACGGCAGCAACATAAAAAAAAAAACAAAAGAAAATTTCATAATTAACATAATAGATATTTCTGTTCCCTGTTCCAATAATACAATTTGCGATTCGACGAAGATTGGATCAATACGCGATAGTCGAGTCGAACATTTATCCATCAATTACCGTAACATAGATTTCCTTTTAGGTCTTTCGATCTATCTCGGACGACTGCACGAAAATGAGCGCGCATTATCGATCGCAACGTGCGATATTCATGTGAACGTACGACCTATGCCGAGGAGACGAGGAAACAATTTCCATCGTATTGCGCGTAACAAGTGGCTCCGTTCTGGCCAGGTCAGAGTGGGACTTATCTCGTGGGACTTGCTCAACGTTTCGGTCCCCATTGTCCCGATATTCCCCGTCTCTTCGAGGCAGACAACGTGCCGATGATGATGGCGAGGCTTTAGCCCGTCCATTACACAAACCAAGTCTCATTTGACGACAATAGAAACGATTTTGCGTTGAACACTGCCGTTCTCGCTACGCGCCATATCTAATTCATCAAGAATACGCGGGAATGGGATTTGACAATCGAGATCCACGACTGATTTCGTATTGTAAAGTGCTAACTTGCGCGCCAGTTAATTGTGAAACTTGGAAAAAGGCGAAATTGGAGTTCGGAGTTTCGTTTTTGTTTCTCGCTTTCTTACGAGATGTAAGTAATTCAAAAAAAGAAGAAACTTTAATCCTAACTCAATAATTTGTCACACGAACGGGGTTGATCAGATACGTGTCTCGAGTTTAAGAAACTTCACGAGGGAAACTTTGTTCGAAAGTAAATGTTTTTTTATATCTCTCTGTCTCTCTCTTTCAAATTATCTCAATGAAACGATGATTAAAATGAAGTTCTTTCGCAATGTCATAGTGGATTTCGATACGTGATGATGGTACACGTCTGCGAATACGATACCTATTCGAAATTACGGGGTCGTAAATTTGGCAGCCCCTCCCCGGAGATATCTTATTTGCCGGCGCGTGTATATATCGCGACCCGGTCGACGTCCGAAATTTCGGAATATATCCCATGATGTAAGAGCAGGGTGTGTTCAATTCGAGTATGCGTGCTAGTTCACGGTTGTTTATGTAATCCTAAGGGAATGGTACGTCTCCGTTCTTCCCCTTTTATCAGAGTAATTTCCTCTGCGCGTCTTCATGAGCATTTCCTTAATAGTACGCATTTGTTTCCATTGCCATACACACCGCGTCCTCTCGTCAATTAATTCCGGGAAGTGCTCGCGAATCGCGATAAAATTGCATTTGCGTGAGAGTAAAGGTTAATGTGTCCCCTCGATGCGCGCAATGTCATATTAATTTGCGAACGCGATCATAGAAAATGAATGGATATGTATTTAAGATAAATATGAGCGCGGCGGCGTTTGCCCCGGAATTTTTCCAATCGGAGATAAACGTTACTTTGTAACGAAAATGTAATGTAAATTATGAAATGTGAAATTGCCTAATTATTTCTCAATTACTTTTCTTTTATCAATTATTCAATATTTACGTGTGTAATGATTGGTATTGGATAATATCAGAAATATTACATTACATCACGTGTGCAGAAGCAACAAACGAAAGCCAAATATGTCGGAAAATATGCAACCTTTGACACATTGGACATTTTTATGTAAATATTATATATCAACAGTTGAGAGATCTAATTAAAAAAATATATGTCAAGATGTGAGAATATCTTTCTCTCGTTTATAATACACTTTCAAGAAAAAACTGTCTTTCATTTTGAGTAATGAAAGACACGCTTGCGATAGTATCAGAGCGATGGTGAGAGAAATGCAAATCAACACAATTAAAAATATTTAATTTACGTCATTGCTGAATAGGCGAGTGATAATTAAAAAAATGAAGCGTCTTTATACGTAGAGAGTTTGAATAATAATCTGACGTCACATAAAATTCCTTCTAACACCTCGGTTTTGCCTCTTTATTCAAATTTATCTTTCCACGCATTCCCGATTTTCTTTTTAAGGTCACATTTTTATCATTTCCATTCAAATATTCCGTGTTTCCAGAAAATACTCGTGTTTCCAGAGGAGCCAGAATGTTCCGGAACACCTGGTATAATCTGATCTATATTGCTCTCTCGCGGTAAAATGTCAGCGGCACGGCCGGGGTTACGAGTCGATTCATACTTACTCCTCGTTACGTCGTCGCTGCGTGTACTACGTTTGCGTGTGGCAACTCTAAAACTGTGTATAATAACAACCCTAGATTTTGCTCACCGTAAAGATATATATATATATGTAACCTACTCGTATATATCTGTGCCATATGTACGTATGTATTGTGCCGCGCGAGGTAATATCGCGTGTTATCGGCCTGCGGCGTTATCGCCACTCGTGCCACATCATAATGCAACCGCGCGGTTCGTTCCACGTTCGTTCACGCGAGGAAGATTTGCGCCGACTTGGCTTGAAATGCGCATCGCCCCAGGAATCCGCTCGACGAACGGACGCGCCGATGATACGCGCTTCATCCCCCGGTCGCTCGTAAATTGCACCGCCCGAAATGCAAAACGATGCGTCGGCCGTTAGAAACGTTATTCATACTTCTGCGTTTTTCATCCCCGCGCTCTCTCTCTTTCCTATATGCAAATAATTCTCATTGCGCCTTGTGGCTTGTAGCGTTATTAAGATAAGCGAAGATAAATGTCTAAGTGGAACGCGAACGAAACCTGAATTTCTCGGAGAATATTATGTTGTTTGGAACAAAAACCTAATCAATGTTTGCGGATGTAATGTTGTCGTTTAGCGATGTACGTTTTCATTTCATTAAAACGATGCAAAACAGCGTACGCAATTGTATATTCCACGTACTGCTCTTTCCGCGATTTCTTATATTTAGCTATTTAATATTTTTCTCATGTTTGTGTGTCTTGGCGCAAAGTTCTTTTGTATTTGTATACCTAACCGTGCAACATACACACGCAATTCTGTATATTCGCAGATTAAATTAAAAAACAAATAAGTAAATTAAAAGACAGAAAACTTTAATGCGAAAAACACTGAAAAGTAATGACTTTGTTATATCTCTTTATGAAGAAAAATTGTAAAAAAGAATATACAGATACACACACACAAAATACTCTTTTTCGTGCAACTTTGCGTGGATATAAACTGTTTATAACGCGGGATACGACTTATCATTTGTACTTATTACGTTTTAGTTGATGCACAAACGTGACGTTGGATTTGTATTGTGTTCAACGTAAATGTATGACCCTGTTGCATAGCGCGCAGCAACGTGTATCATCTCTATTGAGAAATCACGTTATGCCACGATGCGTTTGCTTGCACATACACGCATTCTTTCCGTAAAACGCACGACGGTTGCAAATTGCTGCAACAACGCCAAGTTCTGTGCGTTTTCGCTACGATTGAAATATATTGCACGCCACTTCTCCGTCTTCTTATACACTTTATAAAGAAAAAACGTTGCATATACACACATACACACACTCGCACGCACACATGCATCTTGTAATGTTTTACGCGGAGTATGTTTACGTGGAGGAAAACGTTAATGAATTAAGTCCACTGATTGGCACTTTAAAGACCTGTCAATTTTTTTTTTTATGAGTATCTATTAAAAGACTCTACAATAATATTGTTATAAAAAATCCATATTAATCCTACTACAATGTTAATATAAAATAAACAAAAATGTGTTAACAACCAGAAAAAATCAATAAGTGCAAATCAACAAGTGCAAATAGAGAGACGTTAACTGTGAGTTCGGAGTTACCCTACGCGCATATTTTATCGGGCGAGAAGAATATTGTTTCCGTTTTATTTAAACCGCACGTTAAGAGCTCTTTTACCGCTTTTTGAAAAACGCTTCATAACAAATTTGGATTTTCTACTAACGTATCTGACTTCGAAATCAAGTGAAGAGATTTTATTAATTAAGTGATAAAATAGAAAAAATACAAAGCGAAGCAAAGAAGTAGATATTAAACAATATGCTGTAGATATTATTATTATGTTAGAAAAGCAAAGTCAAAAGATGTATTTAAAAATAGTCGCCGTCAGTTTTCTCTTTAGTTTTCAGTGTGTGAATATTTTGTGCATCACCACCGCGGAACATGCTCTCGTTTCACTTTCTTATTTTTCGACGTCTGTCGGAAAAAATATACGTATAAGCATGGGTACGGAAAAATTGCTACGAGAAAATAAAGATTGAGCTGATGCGCGATATATTATATTTTCACACATCATTTTCGCATAACGTCAACATTAAACCCACGGGAGAGAAAATATACACATTATTTGATTGACTGACAAATATATTTTATAACGCAGATGTGTGTGTACCAAGTTTGAGAAATTTCGTCGATTAATTGAGAATCATTCTAGGAAACGCAGTTTCACGATCATCGGGAGAAAAAAAAAGGAAGACTCGAACAAAGACGTTTGCGCACAAGCTTTGTTAAGACGCTAAAAGCGATAAAGCGAAGTTTCCACGTACCCGACAAGTTTTTCTCAGTTCGCGCGCTCGTGGATTTCCCTTACGTGCACACCCGCGGATTACTCTCCTGAGATATTTAACTAACTTTCGGTCGAAGGCGGAAGAACAGTGTGTGTGTATGTGTGACGTCTACGGAGAGAAGGGAAACCCGGGAAACGTGAAGCCTAACTTTCGCGCGTTTTCACGTTCGAACGCGACCCGGGAGATTATATTCGCCGAGGACAATCAACAATTCGCGGAGACGCGGAAGTAAAGAGCGACGTCGTCGTCGCTTCTGTATATTTTTTGTGCCGCGTAGCTTGATTAAAACACGACGGATCGATCCCCGTCAACCGGGGGTGCGCAGAAGCTTCGGTCGGCGCATATTGTCTTTGCATCTGCAAAGGCAACGACGCTCGTTCGTTAATCCAGGGACTCGATTCAAGAGAAACTCACCACCCGATATGCCGATCCCATTTTTTATTCTCTCTTTTCACTCTGCGCAGCAGTTACTCCATTACGTCGTGTTGCGCAAGTGAGATTACTCCCGGCTTTTTCATGAGACCTGCGTCGCGCGGTGTGTCGCTTTTCGAAAAAGAATAATAATTGATGTTCGCCACGTATTCTCGGCTCGCGCGTTGTCGTACGAACTGAAAATGCAATATATCCAACGCGCGTTATTTACGACTGCCCATAGCGCAGTCTGTTTGCGACGGGAATTTTTTCAACGAAAATCGTGATTTCAAAAGAAAAACTCAATCGGATTTGCGGTTTTACATACACACATCACATAGTGCTTGTGGTTGTTTGTAATCATTAGGCGCAAAATGATTCCGGTGACTTTTACATTTCCGGTTAAAATAACAAAAAGAGATGTACGTGTAAGAATTTCTCTTTCAAATTACAAGCTTTTTGTTACAATTCACAAGTTTTACAAAGAAGAAGCAAACACGCAGTTTACATGTATGTGTGTGAGCGCACTCGTTCGTTTTCAAAGGATGTTCTCGAGATATGTCGAACCTCTGGGGAAGAACTTGAGTTTGCGGACGAAGAGAAAGTAAACTTTAGCCATTATCTTTACAGAAGACGTTTGAATCATCTTATTTTTTGGTTGTACTTGTGAAACTTTTCTCTATATGGATGTTTCCACATCAGACTTTGCGGCAATCGTTACAAAAATTGCGCAGGAATCGCGCAATCCATTAGTACATCCGCTTTCATTGCAAAGAATCTCTGGGAAAAAAGGGGATCTAGAAAAAGAATAATATCTGTCTGGAACAAAGAATCCGTTGAAAGCTGATTTTTTTAAATGACATCTTTTAGTTAACCTATTTTTCAGAATCCATTTATGTTTCTTAGAAGAGCGATTAATTAAACGTGAACTAATGAATGTTATGAAAAATTTTCCGTGCAAGAGTACAACTTTTTCCAGGTTACGCTTGTAAAAGTTTGAGAAGGAAGTGCAGGCCACAGCTGGTTGCACACACAATTTTAACGCTGTCTCTTTCTAAACATTTTACAAGCGTGGGAAGACAGTAATTTTGGAAAGCGGAAAGAGAAGTTTCCGCATATTTTTCCATACTTTTGTAAATAATTCCATATCCTCCGTCAATTTAATATTTCGCACATGTATACACTCAAGTGATGCTTCAAATGACTATTTACTTTCTCTCGTCTCTCGGAAGACTCTTAGCCATATTTTCGATATTACTTTTATGTGTTTTGATATAATCTTGTACCGGTGTTGTGTTTTCTTTTTCATATTTTATCGTCTCGCAAACGAATAAATATCATGGCTTGATATTTTCTCTGTGTGGATTGATATAACATCGTCGGAAAATGTCGGAGTTTACGATGTCATTTTTTATTGCAGTCTCAAAAGTCGCGCTTTGAAAGCACTATCAAATGTATTATACATTTGAAGACTTGTATTGCAGACAAGTGCGACATTGTATTGTTGAGAAAAGCATAAAAAGAAAGCGCAAAAGAAGGAAACAATAAATAAAGATATATACTATATGTAATATCTGAAAACAATGTCCATATACAGACACATATAGTGATACTATATGCGGATATAAACAACTACTTCACAGGAAAGTTTACACGAATCCACGCGAACACAAAGCTAGATTAATGTATAGATATAGATAATGTAGATATAGTTATATGCGTGTGCAGATCATTAGATTAGTTACAGAGCAAATAAATAATTTGCAAACCGTAGTTAGTAAGGTACGCGCACGATGGAACAAAACAGTGACGTACAAAAATAATGAACGCAAAATATAAATTTTTACTGCAGTCATTCATAATTATGTGTACATATGTTATTAATTAAAAAGTTATTAGAGTCTGTGTAAGAGAATATATAGTGAGGTATTGATTAAAAAGTTGCTATTAGATTCTGTCTAAGAGAATATATATTGAGATAAATTACATATTTAGTTACATAACTGTGTGTGTAGTTACATCAGATCTGCTTATATTTTCTAATTTAAAAGTTTGAAACAAAAGACTACACTTTACATGCGCACACTTGTGTGCGCGTGTGTGTACGTCTATTTATTTCAGTACTATCTACCATAGAAAATTGCATTCGTTAAGCAGTATTTGTGAAGGTAACGCGTAGCTTTGCAGGACAAGTCTACGTAATTTAAGCTCGAAGGACGGAGAACGATATTGCTTTTCCTTCCCGTAAAGGACGTGCTTTTTTGCTTTTACGCGGAACCGTGACAGAACGAATCATAAAGTTTCGTGAAACGACAACGCGCGCGCGCGCGCGCGTATGAATTATTTATTGCATCAACACTGCAAAAAAGAAAGTTATTTTGTTAATCGGCTAGTTGCTGACGCTTGTAGATAGGATCACTATCACGAGTTTAGGAAAGCTAAGTAAGCCAGCTAATGGTGTCGTGTTAAAGGCTGCTCGGCATCTGTTCCAAATAGATGGCATTCATTAAGATGGGATCTGTCGCGCTGACAGAAGAAATAGATTGGTCTTTTTGTATTCAAAGATAGACGGAGATGTATATACATATACATACACATATATATACATACATACATATATATATATATACACACACATATATATGTATATACATCTCCGGATAATACGTCCGCATATACACACACACATATATATTTATACACATGTATTAACTCTCTCTATATGTAAATATATATTATATATCTACCCCACATACACACGCGCTCATATGGCGCTACTTTTCGACATGTAAATAATTAATACATTCATTAACGTATTTGAACAATGTAAAGCAGAAAAATACGGTTTAGATAGACTGGAACGAGATTCAAACCTGAATCTCTTGCTTTGCAACTGCTCTCATTGTAGCCACTCTTACTTAATTACTTATACGTGATATATTTAAAACGTGTGTACGTACATATGTTGTGAATCTACATATGTTTAATATCACGTTGCGTTTACAAAATTTTTGGAAAACGCTACAGAATGTTAATTTCGGATACATTTGAAGGTAGAAAAAATATAAAAAAAAAGAGTTAGTTTACCCGGCAACAGCAAAACAATGTTACGGTACATTTTTGATGTAACAAAAAAAGAACCGAGTAAATTAAATTTAGTTTTTCACTCAGAAGTGGAAACGTTTCCAGAATGCAACATATGCTCCTTTAACCTTTTTACACTTGACAATGCAACGCAACCTTTGCTGTAATAATATTGGATATTGATTGCTGATGGGCTTTTTTATAACGTATAAAAAACTCTTCATTGAACACACATCTTGCAAGAGCGATCTTGAGGATGCTGTAAAAAACGAGGTTTTTTTTGCATAAAGATATGTGAAAAAATATATTTGAGCTGTGCATTTCTGCGTTATGTTGGCTGATGCGTTACATTTTTTATTTATATTTGCTGTAATTTATATTTTGACTTTTTTTTTATAGTAATTACTCATGCGCTATGACGCTTTTGTTCTCGATTCTATATACGATAAAAGCCATCGATTGTATAAATTGTCACCGATGTTGAGATCTTTCTTCATGGTCAATCTTTTTAATTCTATATTTTTGCTAAATTGATCAGATTGTCAAAACAGCCAAATAAAACAGCGAAATAAAGATCAACGCTGCACGTGCAACGCTTAATACCGTATATTCTTCAATCCAACTTTGTCTTCTATCGACATCTATACGCATCGTCTTCTATACGCATCTACTTCTATGAACTTATTTAAAGTTTCTTAAACTCGCTCAGCCCGTTTGCATTAAGAACACATCAATCGCCCGTTAACACACACACACACAGTGCAGCATCTTAACAAGACGTAACTTCTCTATCGCGCCATATACGTAACTTTTCTCCAAGTTTTACGGGATATTGGTACTTTGCATTTACTGCGCATGAATCTCGCGCTTGCTTTCGGGCATAATTCATAGGAAAAGCAACCGGACAAAAAGATCTCCCTTTTTTTTCAGGATAATCCACACAAGCGTAACGTAAACGTAGAATTAATACAATGCAGCTTTAAAACTCGATACGAATAAAACAACAACAAAACTTTCGCCGAAAATAGTAATCATTGTTGAATAATAAAATTGAGTTCCAATTAAATTTTCGAGTTTTTAACGTGCGCGATATTTCAGTTAATTTTGTGTGGTACATAAATTATGACTCAGTTTCCTCGTGGTGTATAACAGAAAACAAACGCAACAAGATTAAAATATCACACACAATTAAAAATTATTACATTATAATATATTATAATATATATGTTGTAATATATTTAAATATATATATTTTATTAAGAAAGTACAATTTATATGTATATATTATATATATCTAATTCATTCTACTGATACAAATAATATGCATCTACTATTTTTCAATATATAAAGCAGTATTTAGTTTATATGTGTTTCCACATAAAATTGCAGAAATCTCAGAATATCGAGACATGTAGTCTGGCAACATAATCTGTTATATCCCAGAAATATCTGTGTACCTACGTACAGACGTGATTCACGAATATTTCGATACTCCGACAATCTCCCGCAGGCATTCACAGCGTATCCGAGCACATCCTTGAATAATAATAACAATACCGTACGTTATCTTGGTTTATACATGTACGAAACATTGCATAATTGCTATCGGCGCAAATTCGCCAAACACCAGCAATATTTGCTGCCTAATTTATCTTTGTTCGCCATAGCTTCCGCACATGTGCGTAGTACGCGCAAGATTTTAAATAAATTATGCAACGGATGTGCACGGCTTACAGTGTAAGTGCAGAGTTAGTCATAAAATAATTACATGCGTGCTTCTATCTGCGTAAATGAGAATCAGGCTGGACGGAGATTAATCGATTATTTGTGTAGAATACGAAACCATATAGAACAATAAAAACTGTATGTTTGTATGATTCTAAACCGTTAGTTTATAATAGTTTTTTTAGTTGATACACACATGTATATACACATATGTATGTCAAGAAATAATGTAGTTCCATATATAACGTTTAAAGAATAATAAGATAACTGTCGAGGGAAATGAATAATGTTGTTTGTGATATTAAAAGAGGTCATTTGAAAAATGCAACAACTGTACACTGTAGGTTTTCTATTCGGGATATTCGTGCACGGAATATATGCCACTATGTGACGCGCAACAAACTTGTTGAAACGAAGCCGAGTTGACTGCGAAAACAGAAGTGGATCTCGCGCGGTTACAAATTAACTGAAGTTTGAAAAATTTATCGTCTTAGAGAGGCAACATATTGCACTTGCACAAACTTTAAAATTGCATTGCCAGACTATCGCACAGTTTTGTTTGATTTATCGCAACAACTCGTTTTGCCGAGTTTGTATCTCTACGACACATGACGAAACTCACATTCTCTCAATAATTGTTCTAACTTTAGCGGATTAATTAAATATTAATAGAGGTTTGACTAATTTGCGTTATTATACTTCATTCATACACTTGCATAAATATGAATTCATGAAAATCAAATTTCAAGTTGCAAAAAAAAAAAAAAAAACAAATTGTCAATTTTCTGTAGTATAAAAATTGTATTGCGTACTAAGCATATTTCTAGAAGAGTCCAACGAAATGACACATAAAAAAATGTAACGTAAAGGTAATGGTTGTATGCTACATATAAGATGTGCGACTTTATATAGAGAAAGTTTACTTGAGTAGTAAAAGACTCTAATAATGTTCTTGAAGAAAAATGGAAGGTGAAACGATAATGGCGAAACGTGACAAAAAATTCTACTCTTGTCTCTACGTGGAACGATGCTTCGTTTGATAAAGTTGCTCTCCAATTTTCGTGTGCGCGTTTGTCCCCTGTTGGCTCTAAACGCGCGTCAACGTATCAAAGTTGGGATCAATATTGTCTGCATACTATTTCGATATCTATAAAAAATATGCGAATATTAAAATTAAACTTAAAGACTACAACAATTCCGCAAGCAATTTTCTAAAATTTTTGTTTGCACATGTATGATTTGTTTCAAGAAAAAATTATGAGTTATGCAATTTTATAGGATTAAAACAAATGTTTCATCGAGAACACAACAGAAATGAAAATAATAAACATTTCCGGCCAAATTTTCTCTATAGATAATCGTTAAGTCTAACAATAAATGTAACGCTTTTTGTTACTTGCAAATATTTGCAATTAGATATTAATATTTACTCATTGCTGTTATGACGTTAACAGGATATGCACTATGTATATAAATATATGTGCGTGTTATGATAATATATAAATTAATAATTTCTAGAGCAATATTATATCACTTGACTATAATACATGTACATGTACTATTGTAAAGAAAACTATATCATTAATTACACACATTGACATAACATGTAAACAATATAGATGTACTTTTGTTTCAATAAATGAGAATAAGCGGCTCTGAAATAAATTCCGACTAGTATTGATTATTTGAAAATTTAAATAATCGAGAACAGAAGTAGTTACAGCGGTAATTATAACGTAACGATGGGCGAATACTTCTTTGTAAGTATAATTGTGCCATGGATATTCGACTTCGTTAGACAAAGTCATCGCATGTAATGCGTGCAAGTTCAACTGAGCAAACTTAGCACGGAAATCGGAATTTGAAATTACTTTCGCTCGAAAGACGTGTTAGCTGTTTCAAGCAACGGTACTGATAAAGTTTTCGTCTTGCCAAAAAGTAATTTGAAGTGTGCATTACGACGCTTCTTCCGAGAATTTAAAAATAAAGAAATATGATATTTAATATCATTAACAGTGGAAGAGAGAGAGAGAGAGAAAGAGAGAAAATTCAAAACTGTTCAACTGAACAGTTTGCAAAAGCTCCGTGAACGCGTGTAAAATTACCATCAGAAACAGACCCATCGAACGATAAATGGCACACTCAAACGAGCTATTTTCGTGATGGATCAGTAGAATATCGATCGTTATATTCCATACGTTGTCTTTTCACTTTCTGTTTCTCCCATTGTTGCCAAGTTTCACTAAGATAATATCCATAGTAATGTTGCGAGTAATATTGATGTAAAAATAATGTAGATGAAATTAAAACTAATCTTAACTGATATGTTTAATTTAAAACGTTATGCGAACGTATCATCGTCAAATAAAATAAAAAATATGTTTGCTGAACTTCAGAACGATAGGAAAAAGTTTAAATCTCGTGAGTTTAGATACGCGTATAGTATATATAGTGTGTTTTTAACGGATATATTTTAAACAAGTTTTGACACATGTGTGTCTCTACTCTTTTCCAATAAACAATTCACACGAGTTGCAACCGAGAAAATTGATTAGGGCTTAGATATCAATCCGGCAAGAAGACGTATTTTTACAGCAATAACGAAACCAAGACTCGATATATCACCCGGAACTTGGAGTTGACAACTCGGAAAATCCGCAGAAGTCAGAGAGTGGAATTACTTTCTTGTTCGAGAGACGTGGCCCGTTTTCGTAGGTGTTCAACCAGTCGTAAAGGTGCACCACCGTCAAGCGATACAGTCGGGAAGCGAAACTAAATGACAAACAGAGTTGCGAGTTGTAATCGCGAGTCCTTCCTCTCGGTGTACGCGGTTGTGCCATCGATTCATTACATAGAACTTCAGTACATCTGTTCGTCAGTCAGTGAGCAAGCTAGCTCGCAATTTTCGTGGATCTGTGCTACGATGTTCAATGTATCAAAGCGAAATCGTCCCCTGTCCGAGATGAATGCGGTTCAGTGAGTGCTGAATACATCTTATATTCGCTCATTAAGTTATGAGACTTGACAAATACATATATATAATATTATAAATAAATAAATAAATGAATAAATATATACACATATATACAGGTAACAAAAAAATATATATATATGTGTACAACCTTCATAGAACCGTTCCACATAATGTCACGTTATTTAAATCGCATTATATGAGGCTCGCGCATATTGAAAAAACGGGGTAAAACTTCATTTTACTACAATTTGTAAATCGCTTTATATCGAAACCGCGTTGTTCAAGTATCATTGTCTTATTTTGTTTAGCTGCTTTAAAACTTAGCGTACAAGTTTATCATTGCTTAGTCATAATTACTTTAAATTATATAAATAAAATATTGTAAATATAATTATATATTTAACCTATGTAATATTTACATTTACAAAACGACAAAGCACATTTACAAAAATGTTGCTTAAAAAAAACTGAATAACTTAGATTTGTTTTTCAATTGTTAGAATTAAAGTACATCTTGCTTGTGTATATATGTCGATCGGATACAATCATCTAGATTATTGGATGCAATTAAGTAAGACACATTGCTGAGGTTCCAAACGTGTTTACGATAAATCGATAATACACTTCAGTACAGTGGTCGTTCACATAACACACTAAGGGGATCTAAGTGGATACTTATGTCAATAGCATTAAGACGGGATGCGATCCCGACAAAGGTTAATTCATCTAAACTGCAAGATTATTTGTAAGGACCACATCCCAAAAGTGTGCCTTTCTCTTTTCTTGGCAATACAGAGTTACAAGTTTTCAAGTGAATCTTGACAGCGACAAAAATAAAGCTGACATGCATCCAAAAAAGATGTCCGATGATATTTGCATAGGACAAGAAAATTGTTTTAGTTGGTGCATTATTTTTTGTCGACGTAACAAATCTGCGAGAAGATCCGAATGCAATTCTGCCATCGCAGTGAACTGCTTCAATATTTCCAATAAAGTCAATCCTATCTCTACTCACGTTCTAATCATAACAATCGTATAATAAATATTAGTCGACGTGAAAAGAGCGGTATTTTCGGTGTAAAATAGAACGAGAGACAGGATTTCGGTTGAAATGCAAAAATTGTTTTTGTTTTAGATCTTGTTGAACATTTCTCATTGCACAGAACATAAAATATCAAAGTCGAATCGAGATTAAAATAATTTTATATATTTCAAAGCGATTCAATTGTTAAAAGTGATCATATTATCGTATTAATTAATACACTCTCAAATGCATTTTTGAAAAGAAAACATGAATTAATGAAAAATCGCAAAAACATGTGGAAGTGATACAATTGCTCGAAAAAATCCATAGTTCAATAAAATTCTAATCAATTATTCATACATTATGATAAAATAGTATTGTACAAATCGCAGTGCAATGATGACTGTGCGGTGTCTTACGATAATATTATTACGCTTCGCATGTGTGAAGCAATTTTTTGCAAAAACATTATGCGGGAGATTCACGCGTTTTGCGCAGCGCGCAACAATAACAACAACGAGTGATTGCGTTTCTTGTTTGTTTATCTATGGTGCCGCCTCAGAATGCAATGTATGAAACAAACATTTAATTTTCCTCTTCCGTCGCGAACGGACGTTCATGTTGAGCCGGAAATCATTAATTTCTTTACGATAATACTTTCGCGCGAGGTTCCGAAGTTATATGTTTATCGAGATCTATAAGCGCGCGGTGGAAATAAGATGCAGGCAAATGCAGGCGCCGATATCGTGAGCGATTTCGCTCTTTCGCGAGTTATCACACCGGCAATGGAAATTCTCGAGAGGAGGAGGGGGATCGATTGCCTGTCCTACCCTTTTCACTCGGATTTATGTCGTGACGAAATTCTTTACTCGAGCGTTACATTCAATCGGACTTTTTCAATTGCTTGCTTGCGAAAAAAAAGAACGCCAGAAATGATGGCGATGTTCAACTTCGCTTAAACGCAAACCAGTGTTGACGCGGCTGTGGTTAAACGTTGAATCCGGTGGTACAACGAACCGCGAGAAACCGCGTCATTTACGCGATAACGTCACGACAGCGGCTGTCAACGTCAGTTATAAATAACGCGATTCTGACGAGAAAATATTTGATACAAACGTTAGTTCGCTATAATTCCACACGAGAAAAAACTTGCGCGCCGTATCATTACTATTATAAGCCGTTGCTTTTTGTGTAAATGTGGATGCTGCTGTATGCACATCATAAAATTAGTTCGCGCATTTGACATACCCACTGTTACGTAAAATTATTTGCAGATTACATTCACACCGCGTTACGATGAAAACATTATTCTTTGTTATCTCGCGGTGACGTTTCCGTTTTTTCCCGAGCTGTGTTGCTTTATCTATAATATATCACTTTGACATAAAGATTTAAGGTAATCATCCCCGACAAAATATCCGAGAAAACCGGACCTCTGGAAAATAAAAAGATGCAGAGCGCAAACAATTTTCGCATAAATATGACAGATCAATGCTGTAAAATTCTCTGGTAAATAGAGCGATAATAAAGACTATGTATTTGTGACGTTCTATTTGTCTTTTCTTAAACTACGTTTCTGTGCAAAAAAAAAAAAATATATATATATTATATATATATTATATGATCGCGCCACTATAAATATTAGATTTTACAAATGCAATGCTCTTGACATTTCAGAATATTTAATTCATTTCACACGAGAAATAAACAAATAACTAACGAAAAAGTTTATTTTTGCTATTTGCTTTGTACTGTAAATTATACAGAATCGCTTGGAAAAAAAAAACATTTGTTTAATTTTACTTTTTGAGACATGCAAAATACTACTTCTAGGAATTTCTCATTTTCTCTCTTATCATTTTCTCTTCAAAAAAATGTTAACAAATGCTATTAGAATATATTTGACAAAGTATATCCATGCGTAAATAAAATAATTGAAATATAATAAAAACATGTATAACATTTCTCTTTTCCCGATATAAAGCTTAAATATACATGCGTCTCAATAAAGTAAATAAGAAAATAAATAATTGAAATGTAATATTAAAATTCGAAAACTTTGCTTGCTTTTGTCAAATTACGAATTAACGTATAATTGTGTGTTTTCTAGATAAATTTTCTCACAATTTTTATTTTCGACAATTCTATTTTCTCATATGTAATTGCTGTTACATTGAGACAGGGTTTCGAAAGCTTTCTGCTAAATGAACGACGGAAATCTAAAACTGTTTCCAACTTTAATTTCAGTTCTACGTGTTTTTCTATTTGATTGTTTTCTTAAAGCAGATTACCACGGCGCTTCATAGTAAAGGGTAGAGGTTTCTACGGATTGTTTTCTTTCAATTCGACCTTGTGCCCTTTCGTAAATGGTTTATTTTCCTCTGTACATTACTTCGCGTTATAAGTCAAATCGAGAGAATTTTCAGAACTTCGGCAATTTAATTTTATGTATATATATATATATATATTGCTTCGTCTACTATTTCAAACTAAAATAACAAAATATTAATTATAACATATTCAATATCAACTAAATAATACAATGTGGTATTTCATTTGATATTTCGCGTTTATTTTATATAAGCTATTACAATCAATTCTGAATATATCTTTCTTTTTTAATGATTCAAATTAAATCAAAACAAATAAATAATTTTATGCATATGTAAATACATATTTGCAATGACTGTATCAATAAAAAATTTTTAGAAAAGAATTATGAATTATGTTTTCCTTTCACGATGTTCTTCTGTAAATATTCTCCGCGAATGTAGGAACAAGATAAATAGGTATGCAAACATTTGCGAAACAATCTTTGAAGTTTTCTGTGGCGCAATTTTTATACTTTCACAATAATACATTTAAATATATTACACATACATCACAAAAATATTACACATGAGATGAAAAATTAAATTTCTTATAGTGCGAGCTAGATAAGTTTAAATATAAGATGACCTCTTTTTCGCGCGTGATACATCGACCGGCGAAAGCAGCAATTTGTATCTATTTCACGTTGCGATAACTCGAATGAAAAATTTGCGCATGGTGTATATGATTTCCACCACATTGGCCTCGTGCGCTCATAAGTGCGCCCGACATATTACCATTTTTATGGAATTTTGAATGCATGTGCGTAAAAAAAAAAAGTTTTATTTGACTAAACTACTACGCAAACTACTACTGTGTAGTAATTTAGTCAAACAAAACATCAACAGTGCGAGTTTACATTCGTGATTAAACAGGTTTTTTTTGCAAACGCAATTAATCATGAAGTATTATTGGAGAATATTAAGCAAATATTACACGCATTTTGGAACATACACTTTATATGCAGATATATGATATTTATTTATCGCATTGTATACAGAGCCTGACAAATTTTAACAAAGCCGAAGTGTGATGGTAAATTAAATTAGGTTAATAAATTGAGTCAATCTGAATCGGAACGTCATTTGCCAATTTGCAAAATTCGCTATATTTGAGTCATCAATTACTTAATGTGAGTCATTGAGCGCATGGAAAGCAATAGTTCGGACTATGTAAATGTATATGAGTTTCAATTACGTATACCGTGAAAATCAGCTGATCGCAAAAAGCTGTGTCACATGCCGTTCGCTTGTTTGCTCCGCCTTTTGTTGCTAAGACGTTGCATGAGATAAGCCAGTTTTTTTTACAACTGAAAATCATACACGCTTACGGAGTTTGAACCGCCACTTCTTACGCGCTCATTGACTCACACTTATTAACTAAAAACTGAATATATTGCAAATTTTACAAGTGATAAATGACTTTTCTGTTCAGATTGACCTAATCTGTATTTTTACACTTCGGTGTGACACTTCTGTGTCAAAATTTTTCAAACACTCTGTGTATATGTATCGTAATTATTTTACCTATGACTTATGTTTCACTAATCGTAGACACACATCAGATGTTTTATTAATAGTTTTTTCCTGATATATATCATATTCAAGGAAAAAAATGAAAAGTTTTGTTCTACATCACTGTCCATTTAATCATAATTACTTTCTTTCCAACTGTTATGTAATATGTAAAAACCGACATATTTTTTATATTATTTATGATAAAAGCACATTAAAGAAAGAGATTTCAAGTTACTAAAAATATTACTTGAATTGTGAACAGTAATTTACTCTGAGCTTTTTTACAAAACTTGCCTATTAATTTCTCTTAAATCGATATAGATTTAAGATTATTTCGATACGACACTAAAAACCGACACTAAAAGTGTTACGATCGAATTGAAAAACGGCCACCTGTTTTCGCGATTGGAAAGAACGCGAGAAGGAAAAAGTAATAGATGAAGGCAAAAGTAAGCGGGATAACTTGGCTCGAAGGCTGGATTCTCTGTCGGGTTTTAAGCTCGAGTCTCAGAAAGATCTCGTGAGTTTACGACGAATTTGACACACTAGGGAAAAGTTGGCCTAGCGAAAAAAAGAAGGCGGAAAAAGACCGCTACGTTTATCCGGTTTATGCGCCCGTGAAATTCAACGTCGACGACTAATGGTCCATTCAGCGTTCAACTCCGACAATTTTATTGACGACGAGCGAATTCCGAGGCGCCGACTGCACGATCAGTACGTCTCTCGGCGTTTCCGCGCGACTTGCAAACTTGGCGTCTTGATTTATTATAATAGTGCTTCCTCTGTAACGCGAATATTTCATCAAGTTATGAAATGTTTGCACGAAAGACTGACGTACGATATAAACTTTCGTATAGAAACATGTAACCTAACGTTAACAGACACGTTTTGCGCTGTATACAAGTGAGAAAGGTTACACTTTAACAATGAAAAAAATAGATTGAAAACATTTAAAGATCGTGATCCAAAAATTGCTAACGTTTATCTGAGTGTGAAGAGTAACGGTAATGTCAAAAGCAACGGAGAGAGCGTTAAAAGCTTTCCATTGTACGGTGTAATATTCGAAGTATTCTCGTCTATACTATTCAAAAATGTACAATATTCGTTTTGTTACTGCTCCCCGTGTATTTTTGTAAAATAAAATATTTTTTGTTTAGATAGCGCGTTTTTTTTATTTCTTTAAGTTGTGCAGTCGTGCAGATATACACAAAGAATGCGTCTTTATTTTTTACTGAAAAAAGAACATAGAAAAAAGAGAAAAATTTTGTCTTAATATAAAATCGCAAATGTACAGAAAAATTATATAGCAGCTATAATGTCATTTATTATTGTTAAGAGGTATTAAAACACTGACATTTAATCAAATTCACTTGAAAAAACAAATTAATTCAGCGTTATCAAAGGAAATGTAGATAAAAAACGCAAAGAACTCGTGACACTGTCACAGCATAGTAAACAGCACAGTTCCCTTTGACATAGAGTCTGAAAATCAGAAATATAAAAAAAAACAGATTTAAATATATACATGTATATATATTTTATATATATGTACACATAATAAAATAAATTTTTTTAAATAAATTAATAATTTTCTTTAAATACTTCTTTTTCTAAAAGAGATACGATTCCTAAAAGAGATATACGATTTACTTAAAATTATAAAATACTTTATAATTTCTTGTTTTTCTTGATACACGTATCGGTTTTTTATTATAATTAACTGACGAGAGAGGAAAGAAGCTATTCTTTTTCTCTCTTCCTCTCTCTCTTTTTCTCTCTCTCTTTCACCTCTTCACATGCTTCATTCTTCTGCAACCGCTATGTCTGCCAGTAGGAATTCAAAATTGCAAACGCCAATCAATACGATTCCCACATCGGAATAATAAACTTGAATTATTTTGCGGGCGTAGCGATCACAACATTCCACATCAGTCTGTGATAGTTTCATCGAACAATCGTTTGCCATGCGAAACAACGATTACTGGACACATTCCTCTGTAATCAGTTTCTGTCACATCGCATACGAAACGGTCGTTTATGTATCATTTATCGACATGTAACGTAACACGTGTCGTTTCGTGCAACGTCAATAGTTGGCCAGTTGTTACCGATTCGCGCAAAATATATACCTACACCGAAAATTGTCCGCATTAATTCCACTTCGACATTTTGTATTGCGGTCTAATTATGCGATTACATCGATCACAGTTGATAGACGCGTGAGAATTGCTTCTGTAAGAATGTTTTTTTATCTAACCTGTGACTTACAATTAAAAACAAAATGATATAAATGGAACAATTTAATATATTTAATAAGATACATGACATCATTAAGTTTTTGCGCTCTGCTAAATTAGCAGCGAATCGTTAAGTGCGTCGCACTCAACGGGACACTTTGATAAATACGCGAGAGAGCCGGAAAAAATGTACTTAATAAATTACACCTAATGAGAACATTTATAATCAGTGAAAGTGTGTGTTTTCTTTGTGCGCAAAAATCTATAAGATGTGACACATTAAAAATGATCAACACGTAAGATAATTTCGCGAACAATTCTTTTTAAATACGATTAAGGATGTGTCGTGTGTATAGCGATAAAATACTGTGTATGTATATAACAAAAAGAATAATAAATTATAAATGCGCATACTCTTATCCGAGGAAAAGGAAGGAAAAGCCATAAAGAGCCAGCGCGGTCGGTTGTGCGCGAGTATTATATTTTAAAAAGCTTCTATACAGTAAATATATATACACGCACACACACACACACACATACACATTGAGTCAATAAAAGTAGCAGAAAGACTGATGTTTCCACGTGCAGAGTGAAATCCTTCCGAGATTTCCAGCAGATACTTAAAAAGACGAAGTGAGTGTTAAGGGATGAGTGTTTTATTGGCCCAATGTGCGCGTGTGTGTGTGTTCGTGTACTCCCTGTGTGTATATGTATCTATGGTATAAAGGTTTTTTAAAATATAATATTAACGCGCAACCAACCGCGCTGACTCTTTATAGCTTTTTTCTTCGTTTTCTTTTCTGGATTATTTATTTATTTGAGAGATTCTTCACTGTTTCACCTTCACTTCGTGCGCATTTGGAACGTAAATATTTATGTGTTTGCAAATATTTATGTCCTCAGATGAAGAAAATTACCGTTACATTTTCTTCGTTTATCTATTCAAACAAAATTGATCCTTGATTTTCGTACAGTCTCGATAGCGATCACATTTATCATGTCCGCGGCATAAACGTGTATGCATTGAAAGCGAGAAAGTACGCTCAATCGATCAAGTGTAATGAGTGCTTTTGTAATAATTAGATGCAGCCACGCCGTTATTTGCGTTGGGAATTGTGTTAGCTCTTAATCATCGTGCAAGGCTGGATAATTACGATAGGCTGTATACATATACATATTCCCGTTCGGAATGTCATATCAAATAGCGAATATCAAATCGCTTGATGTTAAGCGTGGATGTGCGGCACACAACAGGCCTAACGCGAAACAACATGTTAATTGTAGTCGCCGTGTCGAAAGAATGTACGTGCTATGACATAATGATTAATGCATTTGCGAGCATAACGATTTTGCCTATCTACTTTATATCATCGTGACCGTAACAATACGCCGGAGAAAAATGATTAACTTTTTTTCTCTTATCAAACACCGACTGAAATCTTTCTCTCTAAGAAAAACTAACACAGATTTTTCTACCTGAAGTATGGTATTATTACTAAAGAGAAAGAAGTTATATTAATTAATTAAAGAAAGAGAAATATTTAAAATAGTAAGATGTATGTCAATTTTTTTGCAAGACTTGGTCGCTATTTTTCGAAGTAAAATAAAATACGATAAAATTATGTTATGATCACAAATTGGATTAACTTTCCAATATTCTGTCGCTAATTGGCAAACTTAAAAAGTTGTAATTGCGTTTTAAAAACGAGATAATTTAGGTAAAATATGATTTTAGAATTTAATTAAATTAATCGATATTCTCTCTCTCCCATTCTCTCTCTTTCTCTCTTTCTGAAAATACCGGAAGTAGTTCAAGTCTTCTTAATCCTATGTGTCAAATTGATTTATCTGGTCGGAAGTCGTTTGAATAATTCGGAAATATCCTGCACCTCGAGGCAAGATATGGGTTGGCTGCCGTCCAAGCGACATGAAAGCGTCGACGTTCGTTACAGATTGGCTCTAATTCGACTATTGTTTGCTGAGTTTATTCCGTGATAATGACGTCCAAGTGAACCAATATATCTTTTTTCCGAAAACAACATGTCATCACACTTTGCAACGCGCGCTTACGAGAGAAAGTTATGTTTTCCTGTATAAAATATAACGATACTATTAACAATTTGTTATTATAACAACTCAATAAATTAATCCATTTATTTAGTTTGAATTAGTTAACGGCATTAATTATTTAGATATTGTTGTCCAATAATAACTTATGAAATGGACGAGGTTGTAATTGCAAAATGAATTAACGATGGTCCACAATCGATGTTATATGATAAATAGGACAAAACATAATAAACATAAAATGTCAAGAAATAAAAAAGATCCGGTACACTTGTACATTAGAATAAAAACAGTGTAGGAAGTGCTTTGTAATATCTCGCACTAGTATGTGCATATATTACTTCTCATATCTATGCTAGCTACTCGTTTTAAACACCGTCGGCTTATCGATCGACCGGTCGACCTATATCCACAACATTATTGTTTGACGACTTCGGTTCTTGCGGTCTCGAAAAATAACAGATACAAGAAATCCGGTGGCAAAAATGACAATAAAAAATTTAGTAGTAGTAGTACATATTTAGTAGTAGTACATATTTTTTTCTCGTAGATATTGTACATTCACTATAAGATGTGTTGTCTTTTTATTGTAATTAATATATACTAGCATTTTATAGTGTACTTATTATCGTGTAAATATACATCAAAAGAACTTTTGTAAATAAAATTAAATGTGCCAATATTGTGATTTATAAATGTACATTTGAATGCACATATACATAACAAAATAACAATTTGTTAGTTTATACATTTTTCTTTCGATTTTTATGGATAATATATTTAGAAATGTTTTATTTTTTATGTTTAAATGCATTTAAATATGTATACATATAGTAATGTGTTTACACATCTATGTATGTATATTTTACACATATATTATATAAATATTTCAATTATAAAATTATACTTGCGTCTCACGCATGCTATTTATCTACGTAAAATATTTGCATGATATACGAATGTTCGCGTTACAAATTCTGTTTTGTTTTAAATATTTGTATGCAATTTTTGCAAATGTAACATGTCATGTATATAATAGGATACAGAATATTTTTGCAGAATATAATGAAAAGAGAGATATATTTATAATATCTATCTTCTGTTCTTTTACACACGCACATGTAAATACACTGTCGACAGAAATCTAAATAATAAATTTATGGTGTTTGAAATAATTCCTAGACCTCACGTAAGCATTCATTACGCAGAGTTATAATTCTATTGATTTATATATATTAAAATATATATAAATCACATAATTATTCTACACTACAAATATGTTTTATTAAACGAAGCTAAAGTAAAAATCATTTATTCCTGATGAAAATCAGGAAGAACTGATTTAGAACTAGAATGAAAATCATCAGATATTATAAATATATACATATATAAATATATACATATATGATGGAGGCAACATCGATTGTAGTTTAACCATTTTCGGAGGTATAACAAAAGCAGAAGTTTCACAATTGTGATTGTTGCAAATATGACATTTTTAGAAACTCAATTGTTTATCTAATTGCGTTTGTCCTCTTTTGTATGTACATAACATATATGATAAGATTTTATTGTAAAAAATTTTATGATACATAAAACACTTAATTTGCAAACGATTACTCAGCGTTAAAGTGATCATCCTTATCATGGGAAAAATCATCTACGAACACAATTCGTTTTTGATATGCCGCGTTCGATATATCGATCACAGTCTACGCCTCTCTTCACGTAAGAGTTTCGCTATCTTTCCGAGCAAGGCTCTTCCCCCCCGCGATGCAGTTTAACTACACATGATCCTATGATTGAAGCTCGTAATTTATATGAGCGTATTGGTATCATAAACATTTGCAAGACACATCGTAAATTATCGTGAATGGCACAACATATTCTGAATTTTTCTTTGTTTAGTTCGTTTGGAAAAGAACAAAATATGAATATTCTTATCAACATTATTTTACTTGGAGAGATTTAATACTCTTTACATACATAATATATTAATGTTTACGCATAATATTCATTGTATGTATTTAAATGAGTGGTTTCCAATATTAAATAATGTCGATATTTATATATGTGATTTTCGATATTAAATATTCGCTGAATTTGCTAAATCTTATATGTGAAACAGAACTAAAGTACGGATCACTGAGAATTAACTGAAGTATGCTGTATATATATAAAACATATGTACATTTATATAGAATTCTCTTTCTTCTTTACTTCTTCTGTAACATCACATATGTAATATATATTTGTAATATATAGTATGTTTGTGCATAAAATATTACTTCATTATATTAACTCCGAGTCTAAATAATTATATTCCGTTTAATTTTTAAACAGAAAATTGTTTATACAAGAAAATTTTAACACTGCTGAAATCAGCAATTAGAAACAAAAAGAAGATTGATATATCGATATGCGATATATATCGATATGCGATATTATGATGTTTGCATAGACAAATCTTATTCTGTATAATAGACAATTTTAATTTTAATAGTAACTAGTTGTGACCTGAAAAATCAAAATATATTTTCAAGACAATATTTGAGACAATATAAAAGTTTGAGGTCACCATGATAAAATAAAATTCAAATTGCGTTTGATCATATAAAGATGCATATAGGTAAATTGGTTTGTTTTTTTCATATTTAGTTTAATAAAAACATAGAAATATTTACATAAAAATATTTTTATGATTGCGACGGAAAACAAAAACCACTTATCAAATTTCTGTTGTTCTGAAATTGAGAAAAAATTTTTTTCTAAAAAGCATAAACTTAATTTCACAAGTTTACAAGCATGTAAATATTTATCGCGCATAACAAAAAATATGTACACACACACACACACACACAATTCTCGTGAGATCTGGAATCTTAAAACGATTCTATTGTTTCCTGGCGCGCACGTAAAATGTGGTACGAGCGTGCGAATTGTCGTGCGAATATTCAATTTTCCGCGTTTGGCCGGCTTGCAATTTTCGGATGCCGCGATAACGAACTTAGCTATTCGCGACTGCAACAGCGCGAGGCGAGAGGAAATTTCAGTTTAGTGTCTACGTGTCTTTGAATCGATCGTGCCCCCGATCATTTATACCGTCGTCGTTCGCGCGCCCATGGCAGTGCAAATTTGACTTGGTTTTTTTGTATGCTCTCGTTACGTTCGTTCGTGCACGTTACGGCAAAAGGCGCGCGCGCGCACGATGGTTACAAATCAAGTCGATAAATTAAGGGATTTTCGCCGGAACGCGATTCTACGAGCAACGTTCGATCATCCTTGATTCCTCGCGCCTCTGCAACAGCGGATGATAGATGTTAAAAGCTCAGAGACATTCCCAGGGGTGAATATGTGTGTGTTCGTGAGATATTATTACCTGTTGCCTCATAAACGTAACAATGCGAATATGATGCATTGTTGCTAATGTAACAAAAGCGTGATCTGTTATTTCTTACAGACGTAGGAGAATTTATTGAAACAATTAATAATAATGAGTCTGTCTTTGAATAATGGAACCCAGCAAAGTAATAAATCATCTTGAAGTTTAATGAATTATCATAAATCTTATACTTTTTCTATTTGCGTGTTTATCAAAATAATGATTTAAAAAACAAACATCAAGTATATATTGTCGTTATGAGGTAAATTAAATAATAAAAAACACATCGGATGAAAGTAAGTTGAGGGTATCAGATGAAAAGAACTGCCATTCAGAATTTACGAGAAAGAGTTTTCTATACATATCGCTGATAATGGTCGGCGAGACTATACACTAGAGATAGCCATTTATGACAAACTGCAATAGAACAGTCGCAGTCTCTGAGAGAGAGAGAGAGAGAGAGAGATTAAAAGAGAATAAAATTACTTATTTTGTGTCGCTCAGCGCATATATGCAATGCATGTATCCTCTCAATCTCTGCGTTACTGCAAAAAAAAAACAAACTTCTCTCTAGTCATTTTTTCAATAACGTCAGCGAGAGAGAAAGAGAGAAAGAGAGTTAATTTTCTTATCGCGGCGAGTAATGCAGCGACGCGCTCGGACCTCCTTTACCTTATCAGATAAAGAACTCTCACAAAGGCAGAAAGGCGGAGAAAAGGAAAGAGAGAGGGCCACATGTTCATGCTAATGCTCAGCTCGTCGAGCAAATTGTAGGGTCAAAGTAGGCTAACTCGCAGAACGCTACGTGGCGTATTATGCAAAGTAACGTAGTATCGTGTGGTGGACGCGCGAGCGACTCGTACGTGATCTCTGTCTCATGGGCTCTGCCGCGAGTTTGTCATGCAAAAAACGTTTCCGAGAGCGAGATCTGGGTGCTCGAAGCCGCTTTGGATGACTGGTTTTATATACGTCGTTACCGCGCTATCGAGATTCCGATGTTTTTGCCCGATTTATCTTGCCACGCCGCGCCGTGTAACGTCGCTCGCTACTGCCACCGTAGTGCAAAAAAAAAAAAAAAACCGCGCAACCAAACGGAACTGTCTGACAACGTTTTTTCGGCAGTGTAATGCCCTCCCGGCAATATTTTATGATCCTTAATGGCCGTCACGTAGCAACGATATCGGAAACGTACCCTATAATAAATTCACAATGCGAATCGGCACCGTGCACCTTATACGCTCATATAAATAAATTCCGTATATAGGCCGATAGTAAAGAATTTAGGAAGTGCGCGATATTTTGGTCTGTGAGAGTCGCGAACTCCCCGATTATACGTCTAGAAAAGAAGGATATTGATCTTGTACTAAGTTTAGGAACCTAAAATAGCAAAATGTTCGCTTGTGAGGTCATCCCCTTGTATCCACGAATAATCTATGATATACGTTTCAAAAGTGCAAAAATATTTGAATTGCCCTAAGTAAATGAACGCTAAATGTGTGTTACTACGTTTCCGACACACTTTTGGTTGAAAAAAGATTTAAAAGATTTTAAATTTTTACGAGACGATTATTGAATTGAAATATAAATAAAAAAGACTATGTAGTATTTAAATAGAGTAATAGAATAATTGTTTTGTTAAACCGCAAAGTTGTGTCGATTTTTATCGTCAAAAATTTCTGTTATTATAGATTACAATAAATCTCTCTTTATGTTTGATTAATTGTGAGGTCTAACTTCGAGAGCTTCTAACTGGAATAAAGTGAAGTTTAAAAGCTCTCGATCTTGAACAAGACACGAGTCGAGAACATGATTCAATGTTTAATTCTCTAGAGGTTTCATGGAAGTAATTTTCTCATGCGCCACACCTGTTAAATGTGAGATTCGATTCTTTTAGTAAAGCATGGATTCATTACGTGCACATTACAAACGTTTTATATCGTTGATTATCGGAGTATTTTCTTTGGTGTAATTTCGCGATTGATTTCTGCTCGTTCGGAGATTGTTAGAATATTAACTTTCAATTATAACTTGTAATATAATCAAGCGAGGCAAATGTACACACAGTATTTACACGTAGAAACATATTAAGTTATAAAAATTGCGCGTATAACTAAAATCTATTCTATTTAAAAAATCAAGATTTTTAATATATTGCATATAGAGAAGTATAACTTGTGATATTTATATAAAATATCACAGCGATTACCATTTTAAAAAATTTATAATATTTTTTAGTTACAATGTATAGCATGTAAATATTTTATAAAAATTTGTTATTCTTAGACGACATTTTCCTCCGGAAAATTTTGAATTCACTAACGCCAGACGTGGAATTTGGAAGTACGTTGCAAAATCTTTTTTGCTTTTCTTATTCTTTTTTCGTTGCATTTCTTTCTGCGCTTGTTATGTTTTATTCCGCCGGTTTCATACTCCAACATTTCATATCCCGCGCAAGAGTCAGCCCGAGGAACACAGAATTGTTTCGGTCTGAAAGAAAAAGAAATTGCTCTTCAAAGATTCGTGTGTGCATTTATAGTTTTTGCACTTATTATTGTGCAGAAGATGAAAAATTATTTTTTGATCAAAAACTTTTGTATGACTATATAATATGTAGAGTAAAAATATAAATTAGATACTTCAAAACTTAAAATAAATACCGTTATATATACCGTGATAATTATGTTCGAGTATAACAAAAGTTAGAGTTTTATACTTTAAGAAAAACTAAACACACACACAGGAAGAAGTAAAGAGTAATAATTTAATGGACGTAAAGAGTAATAATTTAATGGACAAAATTTACTAAAAGTAAATTTTGAAAAGTTTAGAAAATTAATCAAAGATATAATCTCTAATATCTGCAGAGTTCGTTAACATTACAACTACCGAGAGAACGTGAGTTTTCGTAACACGACCTTTCACAGCTTAAGATCGATTACGGTGGATCACGAAGAAATTGACGTTTTCGAAGAAGCTTGAGACGCAATCAACTTTTTTGCTTTCTCAATCGTTCGTGCTTTAATGCACATTCGAGTGATAAAGATTCATGACGTTTCTCATTCTTGTCGGAAGAACTTTGATATCACATTGCGTGATTATATCTACACCATAAACCTCATGTTAAATAATTTTATCATATAGAAAAACTTTTATAGTAACTAATTTTGTATTAAAATCCAAAATTTATCCGTACATAGCAGCATGACGCACATATGTTTAGATTCTCATTTAATTTACTTTACTTTTTCGGAATTATTTGTCTCAAAGTTTAAATATTGTGACAACTCAAGATTTAATAAGAAGTAAGTATCTCTTATGTGTGTAGATATGTAAAACTATATTAACTATATTTTAAATTTATTTATACATATATGCATAATATCGTGCAAATTTTAAAGTTTTTAACTTTCTTCTCTTTCACTGTTTGCTGTGCTCAATTGTCTAGATCATCGATTCGCGGTTCAACGACACAAAGAAGTTGTAGTTGTGTCATAATACAGTCGCAGATAAGAAGATGGCTCGTCGCGCGAACATCTCTCAATATGTAGGAGATATCTTATTTTCCGCACGCGGTGTATATGCACGGCCGTATCTTTTTCATCTGGAACTTTACCTTCACCCATTTTTATGCTATGTTCTTGCAATTGCTTTTTATGCGCGATTTAAATAAATTGTTGCTTTTATCTTCTCCTCTTTGTTCTTTTGACGAAATAATATATTCGTCTCGTCGCAAAACATAGATGCGATAAGAGCATTGTTAAGCAAATACTCTTGCGAACAAGCGCTCTATTATATACATGTAGATATTAATTTTTTCTGATTAAAATTGTTTCACACAAGATGACGCGGTCATTAGAATTACATGGTGCAACATGTGATATTTTTGTAACGAAATGTTTTTTTAAATATAAAAGAAATGGAAAGAAAGAGAAAAGGTGTTTCTTGTTAAAATAACACTATCGTATATATAGTGAATACGTTCTGAATTAATAACTAATCAATTTTAGTTCTTTTTGGAGACTGAAAAAGGCACAAGTTTTGTCTAAAAATTTCGACAAACTTTTCTTATCTCTTTTACCATCGCACAGATTATGAATAAAGATTAAAAACGAGGAGAAATCCTTTATCTTCGTAGCAGTTCAAAGATTGTTGATATAAGATCTATTCCAAATTTCTCCAAGAACCTTGAGATGAAAGTACGATCCAGTACAAACTAATTAACTTCTTCCTTTAAGAGAAATCTTATTGCGCATCTCTCAGAAGAAAGACCGTTTTGCTACACGAACATCTTTGTTCAAAGCAGTAAAAGAAGCAACATGTGAGGAGACAGATCCTGGTTGAAATATACGAGCATCTCCCGCGGAGTTACTACAAAGCGAGAATAACTTCGAAGGAAGATTCATTTAAGAGTTTTTGTCGCTCGCTTCATCTATTCTCTTTCACTCGTCTCCAGACAGTTATCATTCTCGCTTCTTCGGTTCATTTATTGATCTGTTTTTTTTTTCAGAGAAATATAATATTGCTTTTAAAGACTCTATAGAGCACAGCTCTTGGTTCCTTCATAAATAAATATTTTTCTCGTTTTGTTTGTTGCGCCATACTTTTGAGTTTTTCCGCGTTTGGAAACTCCTTACATACATTTTTCTTTTTCTATCTCTTCTCCCGATACTTCGCAAGAAAACGTACAATCACTTCCTGTACTAATCCCGGAATATCGAAGCCACTTTCCGACTCCTGTATTACGGCATACCCGCTGACTCTGTTGTATTCCGTATTGATCCATCGAGGGAAAATGTCGCCCATTGTAAGCCAATTTCAGGGGAGATTAAAGTTAGAAGAATATCTAAACTTACTTTACGAAGTCAAAGCGGGACTATATTGTACGGATGGGTGGAGAAACTGGAAAACCATCGACAGAGATAACTTCTGCCAAAGTTTTGGCGTCTCTCACGATTTCCTCTAGAGTCTATACACACACATGCACACACGTGTATATATTCTTGTTTTGCACTATTCTCGGTTCTCGTTCGTCTTACAGAAAATATTGACACTATGACATTGATTTCTCTCTACGTTGTCTTATGTGTGTGTGTTTATATACTTATATTTAAAAGAGATAGAGGAAATCATCTTCTATCACATGTATTTTAAATTAACTTGGATAATCTTGCAGATTCATGTAAATTATTTGGCCAATAAATATTGTCGATGGCAAAAGCATTATTAATATTAATCACTATTCGTGACAACAATAATTAAATATAAATGAAATAATCGTTCTTCTTGGGTTGACTTTGGATGAAAATGTATTACCGCTAATGAATATTACTGACTTCGAGCGAAACCGTAACCGCTTGATGTAGTTAGCAATAATGAATGAAGAGATGACAAAAGTAATGAACATTACAAAAGTAATGAACATTTGCAATTACTGTTAAATAATATTGAACGCGAGAACAAGCCAATGTCACGCGATAAAATTGTAATTTCCATATTTGATGCTGTTTAATTAAAACGCGAGAGAAATAAACGCGTGCGCGAGTTACTATTGCTTAGGTTTTTACGATAGTTAAGATATATGTATACGCGAAGAGGAGATCGCGCTTTTTGCACCGCCGCTGAATAGAATGTTCTTTTAGCAATTTACGTTTTTCTTTTTCCTCAACGCGGGAGTCCTCTAAATTCAGCGCTGTCGAGAAAGCAATAAGATTCCGCGCTACCGCAGTGGGATGCCGCGTTTCGAGCAATAAAGAACAAACTTTTAGGAAGAAGTCTTGCTAGACTTTTTTTGTACACTCGATCATTGTCTAATACTCGTATTTTGTTTAATCGCTTTCTTTTTATATGTCGTGCATATTAGAATATTTTTTTCTATTATCTATTATTAAAATTATTATTATTAAATAATTTATATTGAAAGTTATTATCAAATACAAGAATAAAATATATTTATCAAATATATTTATCAAATTCAAAATTGAGGTTTTCTTTTCAGTAAACAATTTGCAAATTACATCAATATATTGTATACAAATAATCTCTCAATAGTAAATATCTAGATTGGCCCAATTAAATATCGAGTAAAATTGCAATCTGCTGTAGAGAAAATTAACGTGAAAAATATAACGAGATCAATTATATTATTTTTGAAGTTTTAATAAACGTTTCTCGTTGTCTACAAAAAATACTCTATATAAAATATACTGTTTTATGAAAAATAAAATAGTTCGTATTTTTGACCTGTAAATTGTGTTTAGAAAGTATTTTATTTCGCCACAGTATATATATCGCGGTGCTTTTACGTCTGAAAATTTTCTTTATCTTGTCATTTATTAACGTATTTTCTCGCGCTGTGCGCATGTTTCTCGTACATCGGCCTTTTTTTCCCACGCCTCTGTGTTTGTTAGATGCAACGCGCTATAAGCTCGACAGCAGTAAATTCGCACACTCTAACAGTTACCACCTGCCCTGCAAAATACAGAGGAAAGCTTTCAAAATACTCGTTGCGATAGTTGTGTATAGTGTTTCATTCAATTTCATCTCTTTTCTTCGATACGCTATGCGATTCTGTCAGCAACATTGGTGTAATTTTTGATATTTCACAATTATCTCACAAACGGTAGCAAAGAGTTTAAAATAAAACAATCGCAAAAAAAATTCAACAAAAAATGTAAAGAGAAAGTTAAAAAAAGCTTGTGATTTAACAATTGTACATCACATTATCTT
>QVNZ01017100.1:0-43633 GCA_014825645.1 Pseudomyrmex dendroicus | reverse complement strand
TAGCTTCTTAAAGTGAAAAATGTTCAAATAAACGACAGAGATATATGTACATATGTATCGTAAAACGAAATAATAGAGCGTATTGAAAATAGCGTGAGTCGCATCACACGCATACATGTCAAGCAAGTGCTTAGCATTCGGTCAAGCGACATAAAAATAGAAAGACGCACGCTCTGCATGTGACTTCGTATAATTAGGTACCGAATTCGAGAGAACGGGATGCGTTCTATACTTCATGTGTTGCAAACATAGTCAGGAACAAATCTAACCAGATAGACCACTCTTTTTCTCTCAAAAGCAATAATTGATATAAGATTCGTTTCAAATGAGAAATCGCATAAGCTCCGTTGACACGTCGGCATGTCAATGAAAATAATACAAGACAGTTTGGTAACATGATTAATTATAAATATAGATTTTCTTGCAAATGCATATATTAAAATATTTTCGTTACTATACAACATCACTCACAGATAGAAAAACGTGTGAAATTTATTATCTTACCGGTAATTTATCGAAATAATACTTCAATATTGTCTGTAAATGTCAGAATTGTAGAATCCACTTGTTCTCATAGAATGAGTTAATATCGTTGGATATGTGGCAACATCGACTTTACTTTCGTTCTCGACAATCGGAAAATGTTGCACGCGTCCACTGCTCCAGGCTATTGTTAAACAGATCCACGACGAACGTTTCTGATAAAAGTTCATACAGTTTGGCACTTCTCCGGGAAATCCTTTGATCAGACAGCCGGGTTGAACTTCCACTACTTGCGACAATTTACTCAACTTTGTTTTGACCAAAGCAATTACCGGACTGTCCTATATTATCAAAAAAGTGGTATCAAGAGTTGTATTGCACAACGTATAGGTTTTGGACCATTAGATCATTCTAGTTTTATCTAAAGTTGTATTTTTCTTTTCTCTCTAAAGTTTGAACTTACGTCCATTTTGTATATAAAATTTGCAATTAAAATGTAGACAAATGTATTTTTACCAACCTGGAAGAGAATAGCAAGATATTTTCCAGTCAAATCCCATTCCATAGAAACTATTCTGCCTCCCACTGTGATGTAATCGTCATCATCATTTGAGGAAAAGTTCACTTTCGTTAAATCGATTAAACGCGTAGCTATCTTCGCATCATTATCACTTCCATTTTTAACAAATATATTATCTTGCAGCGGTAACGAAAATATTGTAGAAGGATCTTCAGCAGTAGCGAAAAGTAATGTTAAATTGGGACCGAAACATGCAGTTGCTACGCGTTCGCGGGAAACTGTCCACCTTTCTGCGTGCCATGGTGTCGGAATGCCAGTATTCCAAATTCTAAAATTAAGAATATCAACTTGTTTTTAATAATTTGTTCAATATTAACATATTAGACAGAATATTGAAGAGAAAAAAACAACTTACCTAAAAACATTTCTACACGAAGCAGAAAATAACCATGAGCCACACAGTGACCAACGTGTAAAGCACACACCTCCTCCACCAACACGTTTCAATGGAGCTCCATCTTCTTTAGAGACATCCCAAATTATTATATTTGAGTCTGTTGGTGAGCAAGACGCCAACAAATCACCCTAAGAAAGATATTTGATATAGTCTATATACAATAAATTTATATACGCATATTAAATATGATAGAATTGAATTAAATACAATAGAAATTACTTGCGGATGCCATGTGACATTTGTAACAGGTACATGATTCCTTTGCTTTAGAAGTATTGCGTGGCTAAGTAAATTACTTGCTGCCCCTAGTTCTATAGTCCAAATCAATATTCCAGAATAACAAGCTGCTGCTAGTTCACGTCCAGCGTGTGGTCTCCAACTTAAACAGCTAACTGATTTTTGTGCACTGTGTCTCAGTACTGGTATACCTAATATGCCATGTGTAAAAATACGAATTCGATCATCTCTTGTGGCCACTGCTAGACGAGCACAATGTGGATGCCAAGACAAACATCGTATCTATCAGAAATATCAATACATGTATTGTTTTGCAATCAATAAATTTATATAATTATTTCTCAATAAGTCAACATCTTACCAGTGATGTATTCCAATCTCGTGTAGCAACAATATCAGCAACAGATCCAGTTCCTGATGTTGGTAATATATCTCTTTGATACATTCCTTTTTCCATTAAATCTAATAACCAATTTAATCTGAAAAATTAAAATATGCATAATTTTCCAATATATATTTTAGATTCAAATGTTACCTTGTAGCTATCAAATGTCCAACATTTGTGATTTCTTCTGGATTTGCTGCAGCAGCAAAACGAATTGCTTCGGATACTCCTTTTTCTCTCCATATACTAACAACTTTCTTGAAGATACTGTCGTGAACAGGTAGGAATAACTCTCCAGCGCTGACTGTGCGTGCAGAATCGCGAGTGGCCAGGATATCCTGTGTAATAAAAACCTCAGGATATCCGCGCAAATATTTGGCGAACAGTTGGAGCTCATCTTGCAACTCATCAAAGGCACAGTAATGCACGGTACCTTCTATTAAAGCGACTGCAGCTACATCCCCGAAAACATTACACTCAAATTCGTGAAGTTCCAACATCTTCCACATTCTCCTTGTCAGTCGCTATCACAACTTAACCTGTACACACCCACATTAAAAGCAAAATTGCAATTACTTCTTGACATAAAGTTGACTAGCATAGCGTTACTTTAAGTTTTGTTTGATATTAGATATTTTCTTATTTTTCTGATAAAGATCGCCAGATTTCTACAGGCAGACATATCGCATTTTAAAAGTAAATAAGATGTAAATAACGTGTGTCCAGTATTCCAGTTAAAAACTCGTGATAAGAACAAAAATAACAAACTTGTCTTATATATACGTAAATATACTTGACTTGACCTCTTACCAAACAAGACCTCACGTCGCTTCATGTGGCTTGACTGTGAGAACCTCACTTTTTGTATCAACCGGCAACCAAGAAAAAAATATCACATCATTCAAGGTCTGTTCGTCTTAGCGCCATTATGTTGCACTTCCTGCATTCAACATGAGAAATGGATATGTAATTGCGTATTGGAGAGACAAAGATGAGAGAAAGCGAAAATGCAGAGAGTGCAATAAGAAAGAGATTAGATTAGGACATATTTGCTATTTACATCAGTAGTCATGACAACAGCCTATCAGCGCAAGTATCGAATGCGCATGTGCATTCGAGAGATTCAAATTTCCGACGAAATTATCGTGAATTCAACTCTGTCCTGTCACATGACATTTCATACGAATTCATTTATGAGAAACGCAAACGTGATTACTGTGTTTGAGCAATTCTTTTCATAAACGATTGATCAGCATGACAAAAACGAGACCGTGTGCACGTAAGGCGGTGTGACATTTTTCTACATTTTTTTGCATCTGTTTTTTATCGCTATTCTGAACATCTTCGATTAAATCGATCAATAAAATCAACTGTGATTGATCAATTCTGATCACTTTTACTAAACAATCGATGCAATTGATCAATTTTAATTGAAATATTCGGCCGATTAAGTTCGATTGATCGGAGATGGTGAGACCGGGCTGCGTTCGAAAGTGTTACCCTTGGCGTTGCCTTTCAGTGCAGAAGGTGCAGCAAAACGGCCCATAGAGAGCGTCTGCTACGAAAAGCGGGAGGCGTGGCGAAAGAAAGAAAGAGAGAGAGAAAGAAAGAGACGAGAACAGGAAAGGCTACGGGTGGAGGGTGAGACGGGGTCCGCAGTGTGCGGTTGCTATTCGAGCGGTGTGGATTGTGCGTTGGGATAGTCTATCAGCGTTCACGTAGCCAAGAGCAATCTTCCTTTTTTTTTGCGAGAGAGCGGGCGATTTATCGTCGAGGTTGTAAGTGCGCGAACAAGCGACAAAAAGTTAGACCTAGCGTGAGGAAATCGACGAGAGTTTTTTTTTTTTTTTATCTTCTCTCACCGATTGACGAAGCGACGAGCGCGATCCGGATGCCACTGTCAAGATAGCCGTGCGAAAAAATGCGCGTATAAATGACAATCTCGCCGTGTCGCGGGTTGTTCTCGTCGTAGATGAGACGAGGAAAGAGGCAAACGGAAAAAACGACCGTGGAAGAAGAGAGATTGTCGCGAAGCAAGACGAGACGCAGAGCGAAAGTGGTGGAGGAGGTGGTGCCTGTGGCACGGGTGACCACGAGAGATGGGCAAGAAGGGTTCTAAGCGGAAGACCCGATGGAGAACTCTGAGCATAGGTGGTAAGTATCATCCGATGATCTCTTGCGCGTGTAGAAAGAGTTGATTTATTTATTCGTTGTTGTTACACACGCCGCTCGCGTAATCTCGCGTAATATTCTCTCGCGAGCGAGCAATTCCGCGTAAGACTGTGAAGTAGCGTGCGGGTCGGTCATCGATCAACGTGCGCGGCGAGAGATACCGAAAGAGAGGGTCGAGAGAGAACATTCGCGGTGTCGCGAACTGGTCCCCTCTCATCGACCTCTCGTTTTTTTTTTTTTTTTTTTTTTTTTTTTTTCTATTGAAGGCCGGAATCAAACGCATGTCGAGGACGAAGAATAATTAGCGACAAACATGCTTGTCACAACGTGCATGCGATAGAAAGTCAACGACCACAATTTGTGACAGAAAGACCTCTCGGGGCGACTCGGTTTCGGTCGATCGTAGGCATGAGTGCAGTAAGTGCAGCATAGAAGAAATAGGAAGTCTTCTAGATTTCTTCCATTAACCCTCTTATATCTATTCCGGTTCCGCGGAACGTCCAAGAGATCTCTTCTTAGGCTTGGATGTTTCTGCAGACTACGGAAACGTAGTATAGAGAGAGAGAGAGAGAGAGAGAGAGAGAGAGAAATCACTGATCTACTTCTTATTTTCTTGCTATTTCTGAGAAAAAACTGTAAACGACGCGGCTCTGAGCATATCAAACAAGGACGCCGGAACGCAAGTCTTTACGGTCAGAAACGAGAGTTCTCGATTCACACAAGTTGTCACGTACCATCGTTGCGAAAGACGCGAGATAAAGTGAACAATATCTAACCGTGTGATAAGAGAGATAAAAAACGTGGGAAATTCGGTGCTCGTCGATAAATTCCGAGGTTCTTTCGTTCAATTTTACGAACGTTTCATAGGAAAATAACAAACTACTCGCTTTCTCGACGCTGATACATCGATCCGCGCCACCCTACCTGACTTATCTTCTCCGTGCGTACTGTACCTACTTACCTGCTTAGACGTAACGTGTGTGAGATCGCACTTTACATCGCGACTCGTGTCTTCCCCGATTACTTATCGTTCTGATACTTTTGTCAAATTTGCGTATCGAAACGAGATTTCGATTCTTCGTTTTATATACATTCGATCTTTAAGCGGAATAAACTTTTGAAAAGCAAACGACACGACGTGTTTGACATTGTTTGTTCGAGATATTTTTCTCACGATTGGTATATATATATACACACACCAATACATAAAGTTTGATATATATTTTAAACAATTTCTTATTTTAGTGTTCAAGTTGTTCACACGTAATATCAAATTATATCTAAAAATGTGTTACATGCTACAATTTGTATATATTATATTCGAGAGTATCTCGCGGTAAGAAAACGAGCAGCAGTCAGTCGCACGTAAAAGTTTGCTCTCTGGACATCTGTTCGTGTGTACGTATGTACGTAGATTTACATTTTTTTCCCCCTATTGAGATACGCGCTGTACACGTGAACGGATTCAAGTCAACAGAACGAAACTAAAAACAAGTCCATACATGAAGAAACTTTTCTTGATTCGCAAGAAAACAAATCCGCACACATCCGCGTGTATTCTAGTTTTCAAATAATAATTGACGTTGACACAATATTGCGCGGAGTGACAAATAAATGAAACTCCTCGTTGAGAAACGAGTGTTTAAAGAATGAAGTAATCTCGTTATATCGTGCGAAGTAGTACAATTCCGGCAAAATTTGTCTTTCTCATTATCTTCTCTCATCTTGTTTCAGTTTTCCACACGACAGAGAGACGAGAGAAAACTCTCTCGAGAATAATAGATCGCGCCTCTTGCTTTTTTCCTTCGTGTGACGTATCTTCACTGCGGAACCTGACCCCGGCATCATCGACGTATGCCTTCTTCCGTCTTATGTCCACTCGGACATAAACCTGGTCGACCGTACATATATATTCGATTATCGAAGAAGTTGTTCACTTTATCTCGCGTCTTTCGCAACGATTTCCGCACTTAACTCTTTGCGACTTGGGTTTTAATTAATACAATTTATTGCATTTTATGCTTGTTATTGCAGTTTCGATCAATCTATAAATCGATTAAAGCATCAAGAAGCTTCAGCCTGTTTGTTGACGGACTCGTTTAAACTCGTCCAATATTATATTTCCAATTGTGTGATTAAATTGCATTCATCGCACTAGACGCAGAAATTTTGACAAAATTGAACGCAATTCACGGTCAACGGTGATGAATTCGAGTACACTAGTAGGTCACAGAGAGATAACGAGAGCTGCCGCCGCACGTCTCGATGCGAGAGCAATTGCCAAATGCAATAGTGCCCCCGCGTTTCATAACATCAGTAACAACTATATGTACGCGCGTTATGTAGTAATTATCGTGGATAATCGAAAGAGCCAGTGACGTATACACAAGCTGCGGACGCCGTTTCGGTCTTTTGCAGCTTGAAGATCTGAGAAATCTTTTATTATCGCAAAGAAGATTTAGATTTTGCATTGACACCATTTAGCCGCGTAAATACGTCAAGTGTGACCGCACAGTTTCGCAGAAGGTTAAAGCGTAAAATCTGATTCTCATAGTGGTTCGCAACACTTCACCGTGTGATCAAGAACGATCGTGTTGCATAATTCGCAAACATGTTGCACAGAAGAGTCTTGTTGAACATAGCGAACATTTTGACTTCTTTGCGTCTATAATCGTTCAAAACGAAAAACTACAATCGACTCGAAGTCTGTAAATTGAATTCGCGTTGAAGTGATATATTTGCGGATTTTTCCTTCACAGTTCAAGTTGTCGTAGAATCTTGTTTTTATTTGATTCGAAGAATTTAATACTTCATCCATTTCCAGCAATGACTTTCTGACTTTCAGAATGATATTTTACGTTTAGGTCGTAATGTTACGCTATTATCGCGTCATGTCCGAACTAACTATTGTGATTAGATTAAAATGTGTGCGACATGCGAGCGCTAAGAAACAGAAGCTCCAAGTTTGTTTTTTATCTATACACACGCGAAGAGTTGTCACAAATACTACGCTATACTTATATAACTTTGTATAATACTTATCGCATTTCAGTTTTGTCTTTATTCCCGGCGTTGAAACGCTTGACTCTAAAAACATGTGAACAGTAATTTGCAAAGTTCGTGTTTGTATAAAGATGGGATAAAGGTCTCGCTTCGAGAGTCGCATCGCGCGCGAGAGCCTCTAGGGAAATTCGCGTTCACTCGATACATATACCGGAGCGAATCAATAGCTGGCGTCGCGTCTCTCTCTCTCTCTTTCTCTCTCTCTCTCTCTCTCTTTCTTTCTTTCTTTCTTTCTTTCTTTCCTTTTCTTTCTCTGTTTTTCTTTTGATCGCTGCCATACCGCGAAATGAAAACGCTTAATACCTGATTAATACACCCATTGAACGTGCTCGCAGTATGAGAAATAAATCTCGATCGATAATTGCCGCAGTCTCTGCGAAATCTCTGATGAAATTTTGCGATCTTTTTCAGAAAATACTAAATATTTTTCATCTGTAAGCATTAATTTATAATGAAATTACATAGACTCGCGTGTGTCTCTACAAAATTCAAGGTGCGTTGAGTTTTTGAAGTTTAGAAGACAAGTAGCGGAATAAAATGTTCGTACGTGAACATTTTAATCTTATAGAAGTATCACACACACACATACTCTCGCGCTCTATCTCTCGTGTTGTAAAATCAATTGCATCTTAAATTTCTTATACACCCCGACGTCGTTTGCTGCGCAGGCCGCTATAGTACCATAAATGATCGACTCTTACTACTTGCGCGAATGTACCTACGTATACACTACATTCCGCTTTGTATATGGTTGCCGGGGTTCAGGAAAGTGGAATTTATTCTCTCTCGTGTGTTTTCACGCGCGATGCAAAATTCCCGCGCGATTTATCAGTTTGATAGTTACAAAGTTTCGCAATAAATTAAACTGAGTATTCTTGTTCTCTCTCTTTCTCCGTCTTTTCCGTTGATGATCGACGTAACCTGATAGTTCAGGACATGAACTTTCGACTGCGGTCCGATGCGAGCGCATTGAGAAGCTAAGTATATCATTGACAAAACAGAAAAAACGAAGTAGAATATGCATGCGTGTTTCAACGTGTGTTGGATAGAAAGAGAGAGAGAGAGAGAGAGAGAGAGAGAGAGAGAGAGAGAGAGAGAGAGAGAAAGAGAGGTTGCACATCGCGCAGCTGGTTATGTAAGCCGGTCTTGCCGCACATTTTCCACCGAACGTCGAACCTAATATGAGGAGTCTATTTTCAAAGGAACATGCGAGACGAATTGCGAAATGTTACTCAACATCAAATTTACATATGTATGTGTGAGAGTACACGCAATATTATATAAAAAGATACACGCAATATAATTACAAAAATGCATTTTGATCTTTCGAAATAAAAAAAAAAAAACTAAATTGCACGTACAAATTGCATTGTAAAAGCCGATGATTCAAAATGTTCCTAAAATGCATCTCTACGTTTTCCCCTTTTACGTCACAGCGCGATATTTCGCGAGTGCAACTAAATCGTCACGCGACACCGATAGGTAATAAGCGCCAGGACACGAATAACAAGGGAAAAAAATAGAATCATTCCCGCCGTCTGCGTGCACATTGGGCGCGGGCAAAGTTTCTGCATGTTGCACGTGCTGAAGATCGTAGACCTTCCTGACGTTCGCACGAATTACGTAACGATCTCGCCGCGGCCACCAGTAATAAAACGCAGCTTTACGTGCAGCTCCCTCGTACATATATATATATATATATGTATATATATGATATGTGTGTTTGTTGTGTGTGTTGCACATGTGTCATTGCGCGCGCTGCGAATACACGCATCCGATAAGCGTACATATATATGTCGGTACACCGAATACCTAACCGAGTAGTGTGAGTTACGAGTTCGGGTTATGAATAGCACGTGAGAGTGACCACGAGATTCCCTCGTCACATGCTCTCCTCCTCTTCACCGACGTGCGTCTCTCACGCGCGCGAATTTTACAAGCTGTTCACGCGAGCGGGTGTCACAAGTGGAAGCGCATGATTTTGAGTCGACGACATTTTCGGTTCAATCTTACACAACCCGGCGGCGTCTTCCGCGTTCAAAGTAAAGGAAATGTGTAATCCTCGCTAAAACGAGAGACTACTATGCGACTACCTTCTTCTTATTTGCTATTTAAAATAAAAGAGTTGTTTCTTACATTTATTTAAATCGTCAGTTACAACGCGAAGAGTTTAGAAATGTTTTTTTCTATTTCTTGATGTTTTTATCAAACAATTTAAATACCTGTTCTCTCTCTCTCTCTCTTTCGATCTTATGCCTCGGCTGTGAAATTTACAGTTCTAATGATGATAATGACGATGATTCTTGCACTTGGCACATCCATCCGTGACATCCAAGTGCGTTTATTGTCAAACTCATCAAAATCTCGCGGAGATGATGTCTCAGTGTCTAGAAACGTTTAATAATAGACTTTGTGCCGAGAGAATTGCTTGCTTGCCACGTTCGCAACAGGCAATGTTCTACACGAAGGAACGCTTTTGGATCTTACGCGCTATTTTTACCTATCGATACTGTCCCGCCATTTGCAGTCCTCTTCTGTGTTCAACGAGGTCGTCGCGCGTTTTATCTTCACAGAATTTATTTTACAGTCCTTCGAACGTCAAAGCCGCGCGGCGATAACGTTGATTTAATGTCCGTCACGCGTATGCTAAAACGCGTTGTGCTCTGGCAAGCGTTTGTTAAGACCGCGCTCGGTTATCCGTAAATACACCTTCCCCAACTAATTTCAACGTGCCTTGAAAGGTTAAGGAACTCTCGCGGGACAATTTGCCAATTCTATCGCTGATATGATGTTTCTATCGCTTCGTATATTGCTTAACGTTTTGATTTTTAAACTGTATACAAGTCGATTCTTCTAATGACGCAAAAAATTTCTTTTAAAAAGATATTCGTAGACAACTCGTGCTTGCAGCAAAAAATTTCGATATCCCAGTTAGTTTTCTTAAATTCGAGTCAAGTCGCGTGATCTAATGCTGATAACGTGTTGTTGGCGCTTCGCAAGTTACATAATACTCTCATTGTGTCGCACGCTTCGTAAAAGTATGTATCTGATATACGTGCTGCGACGTGTATCCATTGCAACGAGTACCGTTTCACACCATACATATCAGCTTGTGAATTTGACGCTCGATTGGTTCTCGTTTATCAGTTATGCCACGCATACGTATCGCTCGAAGAGAATATTCTTCTGCAGAAACAACGGGGAGAATACGTGTAATAAGATAATATCTTGACAATAGTTTAACAATAATCCGGAAAAAAATTGTTCAATGCAATAAAATAGAAATAGTTCAAAATAATCTTCGCCGTACAAGTGTTTATACTGAATGAGGAAAATGGAGATGTTGAGTCGCAAAGTTCTCTGTGTTACGAGACAATTCTGCGCCGGTTCGAAGAACTTTGGTTGCGAGATGTGATAACTGTTTAAATCATCACAAGTCTCTGTGTTATTCTTGTTACACACACGCAACTATCCAGCGCAGCGTGTCGAAAAGTATGTATGAAAGAAGAGGAAAAGAGAGCGAGAGAATCAGCATACGTTTTTGACAAAGTGCCTAGGTGATTCTATAACAGTCCGACGTTCCAAATCATTATGCTTTGAGTATTCGCGAGATAGCGTTTCGCGCGTCAATCTACGACGACGAGCGAGATCGTTTCGTCATCCCCAGAGCAGAGATATGTGCACGTCTGGTGGCACATCGTAAATCAATCTCTGAAGTCTCGAAAAAATTGAAATCTATGTTTTTCTAAAAGATCCTCTTTTATCTTCTTCTCGCTCTACATACTTGTTTATATTTTTTGTGTCAATTACATTTATCTGACCGAGAGTGCAGCATACATAAATTTTCATGTAAATAAAAGGTTTTATTTTTATCAAACATTTTTTCAGTTTTAGTCTATGTGTGTGTCTCGCAGTTATTACTCCGGTCGTATTTATATACGGTATTTCCTTTTTTTATCACATTGATTCAATTTTTATTTTATCGCACTTCGACTGTATACCCGTTTGGGTTTAAATACACTTTTCCAAAAAAAGTAAAGCTTCTAAAAATTTACGAGACGTATCGAAGAAGCTCGCGTCTCTCGGGAAGCGGCGGCGAGCGCATGATGGCGCAAAATCGTTCACGTTGCACAGTCGCAGACGGTGGCAAAATCGAAGCGGATGCACCGCACGCCGGTATATGTCGCGCACTGACGGTGGGATCCGTGCAGTGCGCCCGTGACAATTTCTACGAGCGTCGATGAGCTTTTTATCCCGATGAAAGTGGTGCGCGACCGGTGATTGTGTTCCGTGCGATGATTTCACAGCGACAGCGCATCTCGCGGACATGTAGGAGGCCGGCAGGACCGCCGTGTGTCGGCGAAAGAGAACTCCCGGTTTTCCGATGTGGGACTCTCATTAACAAAAAATAAGCGAATCGTGATTCGGGAACGTGAATCCTCGGACACGGGTGTGGTTCTGGAACGTAAAAAGCTGTGAATTATTTTCTGAAGAAATAAATGACTCGTAGTGTTTCATTGTGCGACTCTCACGATTACGTAATTTTTTCCAACCTTGCCTTTTATAATATATCGTCTTTTTTCTGCTTCATTAGGGTACGCGGTGAAAAAACGCGGTTTCTAAACTCGTTAAACGAAAATTCAAATAGATCTCTAAATACGTAGAGCTTCTCGGAGAATTAGATAATTTGTGGTTTGCTGATCACCGTCAGAGCCACTAGAACTAGTTAACTAAGTTTAAAACCAAGTACGTAGTATGATCGATAGATACTGTGTTGTTTGACTGATTGTCGGTTTTAAAATCGACAATGTGAAACGAAATGCAGTCATTGCCATTATGTCTAATAACGCGGGAGGCATAATAGCTCGTTGTGTAATCCACACTCGTAAGCAATCGCGTATCCTTGCGATAAAATAACAGGTATACATACATAATGATGCAATAAACTGAGGATTGCACACTGCCGTACATTATGAACTCTTCTGAGAGGGCAGTCCAGTCAAAAAAACAGCTGTTCCTCCTTAACTATTTTACCCACTTTGTTTTACTCGTAAATAATATTAAATTTGATATCATATATGTCTTGTATGACCATAGTATAAAATATTTATCGTCGATTGTCTCCTCTTTATACGCTACTAGACACAACAGACGCGCGTGATATTAATTTTGTCAGTATATATGTATTTATATGTGTACATATGTACATCACACATGTAGCCTGTCAACAAATACATATTTGACTTGTAAGCCGCAAAAAGAATCAATCGCGGAAAAGAGGCAACAAATGAAATCTTTACACTCATCTCTTTCTCCTTCTGAAATATTAATTTTCTTTCAAAATTACTGTCACGCATCGCCGGCCAACGAAGCGATTAGCACATCATTTAGTGATTGTACTATAATTACATTCTCTGTAGGCACTGTTCGCACTTCTTCTTCGTTCAAGTGAGAAAAATTTGCCGCTATTAGCCGCTCTAGAAAATTGACGTTTAGCGACCGCGCTATTTACCTGTTCCCGATTTTGTAACGTAATAAACGTCAAATTCAAGCGATGATAAATTCGAGACTTATGGTCTACAATAGATTTGTTTTGTAGTTTACGATCGACAATAATTTGAAATTCAAAGTTGACAAACACAACGCATATAAATTCCATTCCCGATTTATCTCGCATGTCGATTTATTTATCGTTGGTTAATTTCGGCTGAAATTAGTAATTTAAAATAAGGTAAATTGAATCCGAGAAAAAATTCAATTGACAAACAAAACAGTCATGTATTCGAGGGAATCGAATTATATTAATATTAATATAATTCGATTTTCCTCGTGGACAACTCGCGCAGACAGTCTCGCTAGTTTCCTCGCCTGTTTTCTATTCTAATTTTGATTTCTATTCTGGTACTGTCGAAGGCAGCCAATGGGCAACCGCGTTCGCAGTATGCGCAAGTGTACCTCTCTCTCGGCGGTCTCGTCGCTCATCATCATTCCCGGCGTGTGCACGACCACCCCTTACCCCGTGTCGATCGCAGTTGCTCCCGAGAGTTCCGAGGCATCGCGTGCGACACATTGATTCTGCCACATTTATTCTTTTTGTCGCGGCAAATGGGTCTAAATCGGTCGATCCGCTTCGAGTATCGTTGAAAGAAATCAATCTTCTCTACGATCGGCCGAAACAGTTCCGAGAAAGGTGATAACGCCGATTAAAAGGGTGCGATGCAGTGGCGGCGGCAGAAGAAAGTCACCCACGTGATCGGCTCCTCGAACCATGTGCTGCTCTTAGCGAGGTACCAAGACGGTACGGAAACACGCCGATTAGTTGCGCCTCGTTATGATGATGATAATAAAACCTGCGAAAAGCATTGAGAGATATAAACGTGATGCAATCAATTCTCACGCGACTTACTTTCAAGAAGATACAGCTATCTCAAACACGTCATCAGTACTAGTCACTTTAATTGACGCGAAATGGTTTTTTTTTCTCCCGTGTAGCATGTAAGCTTGACATTTTTAATCTGTTACGTAACTTTTATATGTGTATAATTATATATCGCTAATTTGACAAATGACAGAAACAAACGTACGAAATTCCTCATCATTCTGCATTAGATATTCTCGGTTCGACAGCTCCACCAGGAGAGGAAGACGAAGAGGACGGTTTGCGAAAAGATTACGTGAAGAGTTCAGACAAAGACGTACATACTTTCGATCGAAATGGACAGCAAGGCAGCTATAAATCGTATCGAGGTGGTACGAGCACTAGCGGCGACAGCACGAGCAGTTACGCCAATAACGGCTCGAGATCGCATCGAGATGACAGCGCGGGCTCGCCGTCGCGACCGAAAATTATCTTCAACGAGGACGAGTACACGAGGATTACGACGCCGCGGCAGGATGTTCTCTTCAAGAAGGGCTATCTTTCGCGAAAGAAGCCCTGGACCGGTAACGCTAGCACCAGCGCTACACCGTCTACAACCGAGAGTCAATCGGCGTCACATTCCACCGCAGGTAAAGATCCCGGCTGAAAACTGAGCTAACATATTTTTGTACTAAAAACAAGCATGATTATTAATACGTACAGTCGATACCAATATGCAACTTCATGTGCTCAAGGCATTTATTGACTGTATTTTGTGTATTACTGAAACACATTAATTCGAGTTTCGATTAACGTGTCTCTCAGTTGTTATCCCATCCTTACAGACGGTAGTGAAACTACGGAAGACCAGCAACTACTGGATAGGGACAGCGGAATGGGAGAATATCCTCCCATGGTAGAACCAGGAACGCAATTAGGATACGGAGCGTTTTACGATCATACGAGCGGTTACTTTTACGAATACCCTGTAATGTTGGTCGGTCCTGCGCCGGTACCTCCTCCAGTCGGTCCGAGTGTCTTAGCGACTGTACCCTGTGACCCGGTTCCCTTGAGACCAATCGAGTGGATCAACCCTGCTTATGTGCCTAAACTTGCCAACCAACCGTATTGCGTAATGGACTATCAAGTAAGACGATCTCGTTTGTTTATCTTGTCAGTTTGTTTTTTTTTGCTACGCATTGTACATTATTGCATTTCAGACTAGTCAGAGTACCGAACCGGCCACGATAGGAAATGGGCAGAACGGCGGCACGTTGGCGACGGCGGCGGCGACGGCGGAAGTTTCCAACAGTATGTGGAACGAAAGTGGCACCGGTAGCGCCAGCTGTAGCGGCAGCATAGCGGGGGAAACCGAAGAACAAACTGAAGAGGCGGACAGTGCTGCCAAGGAACAACCTACGATAAAAGAGCAATTTACGGAGGAACAACATCTGGAGGAGCAACATCTCGAGGGACAGCACTTAGAGAACGGACACATGATGCCGGTCGATCCTTACTTGGATCCGTTAATGATGCAGGAGCCGATGCACATACCACACGTGATGCCTGCCGTACCGCAGCCGTACATGTATCCCGGTCACTACATGTTCGGGCCACCTTTGGTCAACGTAAATGGTTAGTTACAAGATAGATAGAGATTATAGGATCGTCCTCGAATAATGTGCGCGTGCTATAGTACGGATTGGCAAAGTCCAAACTTGCCTCTACCGCCTGCATGAGCAGACCTACATTCGCGTTCATAGCCTTCGTTCTGTTCACAGTCGGATGGACGGAACAACGGACAAGTTTATGTGAACCGATTGATTGCCCATGATTGCGTTTAAGAGAAAGAAGCGCATTTCGAGGAAGGAGTGTGAACGTGATCTTTTTATTTATATAGAAGTTTTGTTTTATATAAATCTTTATTTATACTTATATCAAGTAAACAAAATTTATATTTTCAAAAATTTCTGCTTGAAAAACAAATTTATTTACTTGTACGTTTCTTTCGAGTCTATGAGTTCTTTGATTTTGGAATCAGTTATCTCATCAAAAATTTGAGATTGATTTGCGATCTTTTCTCTTTTTTCTAATTTTAAATTTTAAAGTATCAATAATATAAAATTAAACATCCAGGTCAGCGACACTCAATTAAAAAACAAAAAAAAAAAAATACAGAAGATAATTATAGAAATAATTTAAGTATTATTATATATCTGTGTGTTGATCCATTGGACGCTTCTTCCTCGTACTGCGTTACGCTGGCCGTAGTACGCTTGATTGTACCTATTTCTAATGTTAAACGAGAACAGTGTCGATTGGAAGCGCGGCCAAAGGAAAGGGATATGCCCCGATTCATGACTTCTGTCCCGTCCATCGGCATCATTGCTGTTTTATTACCGCCGTACCTCTACCACATTCAAGGTAAAAGGTAATAATTCGCAAAAAGATATCACACTTTAGACACGATCGTGGAAGTGTATTCAAGCTTCTTCCGCGTTCTCATGAAACAGCGTGAAAACGCTCAGTGTCTTAAATGACGATTGTCCCTCTTGGTGGTTTTTTCTTCACGATCGTTCCTAAAGTTCCAAGGCTACACCGCTCGATGTTCTGTTTGTCATTCAACTAACGATGCATACCCACTCGCATAAATTATCGGTGTTTTCACCGCTCCGTACACGCTATGTACGTCATTGTTCTCACATTGCACCAAGTAATGAAGCATATTTCTTTATCTGAGAGTCCATTGACTCACAACCACCGCACCGTGAGGATACGCCCCGTGGTCACATCGGCATAATTTAACGTCAGAGAAACGTCTTGGCTGCGTGAGAGACACAAAATGAGAGTTTGGCAATAGAACGCGTTGCTACATTTCAAATAGATCACGTTAAAAATAACTTGTTCGCTTCGAGATATATAAGATGTATGAGAAGGCACAGAAGCAGTGAAAAAGCCAAGTTCACCTTTCGCGACAACTTCGGCACGTTTCTAGCTGCTCATTACGCGCCTGTGATCATGATTGGATTGTTCATCGAACCGGCAAATATCGCACTGAAATAATAATCGTTGATGAATTTCCATCTTCCTGCAGACTGATAACGCGCAACGATTTCTTTTGTCCAAGGTGTTACCATTCAAAGCGGGCCATTGGTGAGAACTATGGACGTAACGGCTATGACAATGGCGTGCGGCAAACGAAGAAAGAAGAAAAAGAAAAAAAAGAGAAGACTTATTTCGGTAAGTCAGCACAAAATCGTATGTACGCGAGTGATACGATCAAAATTCTTTAATCGTGAAAAAAAAACGAGATTAACAAACCACCTATCAGTGTTATTATTTCGTGATAATTTTTGTAAAAAAATATATAAAAGAAACATTTTGCTGACTCAATCCCTGATTTTGTGTTCTTTATTAAATTCAGGGTAATACAGAGGATGAAGAAGAGGGAGAATACAGTTCCGAATGTGATAATGACGTATCGTCTTCCCGACTACCTTGGTCAGAGTGTTCGACTTCGACCGCGATTACAACGACGGCCACGAAACGGCCACTCAATCCTGAGTGCCAAGAGTTTCAGTTACGGCCGGCCTTGCAATCTAAAATCCTTTCTAGTCCCGTCGTTCCTACCATGGTTGAAGAAATTACGTCGTCCAGCAACGACGTTACGGATGTCTCATCCTGTGTCAATACGGATCACAAGTCTGAGAAAATATGTGATACATCGAATGTTCAAAGTCCAACGAGCCAGACGGCAACATGCAACTTGAAGCACGTTGCGGAAACGCCACTGGAAAACGTTCAGTCGGTAACACTTAGACACAAGCCAAAAGACAAAAACACAGAAGTCAATGGTCAAGCGAATCATCTAGTCGAAGATGCAACTCTAACGAACCAGATCGAGAAAGTAAGAAATAACGCGATCGATCATGAAACGCTCAAGACTGATATTACTGAAAATAATGACAATTTGATCGGTAACAACGTGAAACGTAAGTTACTCGAGAGTAATAGTAATGACGTTAATACAATTTTGTTGGATAACTGCGTCAAGTGTCCAGAAGAAGCTTTAATTAACAAAGAAACAAACAGCGTGGAACGTGTTACCGATCTAACGGACAAAGCGTCGAAATCGTTGTCGACAACTTCTCAAAATAACGATTCCGATAATGATAATTCAACAATAACAAATGTCACCGAGGGCGAGAAGGAAGTGCAACGGTTACGAAACTGTAATAATTCGACCGTTGTGCGAACAACTTCGCTTCAACAGCAACAGTCGAAAAAGTACAATAAAAAAGGTTCGAAATTTGTGAGAGAACCTACGCCCGGACCAGATCTAAATGACGCTACTACTACACACTTAGACATAGAAAATGGAAAGCTCGTGCAGCAGTTCGAAGCCGTCCAATTGTCGGAGAACACTGGAGCGATTGCGGATTATAAGCGCGATATCGCAAATGACAAACTGAACGAGATAGATCAGAAAGTAGCGAATGAAGATGTATTTTACGTACGCAATAATGAAGGAAAACTTCGAACAAGTCAGGACAATACGACCGAAGGGTCGAACGAAGATTCTGGATTCGAGAGCCAGACTAGATTGTCAAAATATCCGATTATGTCCGCGGTAACGGAATGGCTACGTCAAGCGAACTCGGACGATCTTTTCATAACGTCGGCGTCGACCTCGGAGAGCGAAACAGATGAGGATGATGAAGAAATAGATGCAAAGCCGCCAAAAAACTTGCAAGGCAACCCCATGCCTGCACTATCTGCTAATAGCGGCGTCGACAGCTTTACGGCGTCACGCACGGCTAGCTGCGGCGAATTCGCAAAGGCCAACAATAATTCAACTACTGTCAATCAGACGGAAGTTGACTCGATATCATCAAGATCGATCGGCAGGAGAAAACGGGATGCGAAAGGTGCGAAGAGAAAAACGAAGAGAATCGACAAGCGGAACAGGAATGTTGATGAAAAGACGCAGAACCAGTTGGTTTCTTCATTAGTTTCGTGTAATCGATTGGAAAATTTAGTCACTGCCGTGAGATTGAAAGACACGTTGAAGAACAATGTTGGTAACGTTTGCGAATTTACTCAGGAGGATAGCGTTGCGGGTATGAGGGTTGCTTTAAGTTCTCGGATAAATTCAAAGAAAGCCAATGCAAGACGAATGAAGACGTTGAGAAAAACCAATAGAAATACTATTGAGAACATTGATATCAAGATGCGACGTATAGATGATTCGAGTGAGAAGGAAATGAACGAAGATAATACGGTGAGCGTACGAACGTTTGAAAAAGGAGAGATTATCGTTTCAGAAGACGGCAGATTATTACCAACATCCTCGTACGAGCCGATTTCGTCTAACGATCAAGATAATTTAAATGCAGCGAAGGCCGCTACTGACGATATAATTAATGAGAATGTTGATGTACGCAAAGAATCTGGGAACAACAACAACGAGAAAGACGAAAACAACAGTGTAATGATAGCATCTTTGGTCAGTATAGAGGAACCTGACGTGTTGGAGTGTTGGGAAGCGGAAACTATAGAACCTGTAATAACTCCAAGAAGAATATTGCAGAGTCCGGGAATTCTGTGCGAGGGAGAGGCCGCGGAAGAGGACAACTTCGAGATCGAGAAAGCTACTATAGAACACGTACAGAAGTACTACAGATTGGCACGGGACACCATCAGCGTGGAGGAAGAATTGGGCGACGTCAGCACGTCGGTAATATCATCGAGATCGAGAACAGTGCCAAATAATTCGGAGAACCTAGTCGAGGAGCATTTCTGTAGCGAGGAGATCCCGATAATTATACCGGACAAATTTCAGGACAGAGTGTCCGAAAACGAGAAGATACCCATTGACGAGGCGTTCGAGGTGTACGAGAGCTGTTATAACGGAAAATCGCCATTTTTCCCATTCAGTCCGAACCCGATCAAGCAACAGACCCTGTACGGTCAGAACGGTGAAACTCCGATACCGTGCAGAGCAGTGTGTTGTAACATACAATAATATCAAAAACAAATCTCAGACGTATCCTATCCAGGAAAAAAAACTCGTCTCGAAGAAGTAACGAACCTATATATATATATATATATATATATATATATATATTATTATTATAATGAATATTATAATAATGTATTACATTGCATATATTTTAATTGCGTCATCGGCTATCCTTTCCGAAAGCTCGAGACGCACTTTTCCGAGTATAACACGCACGTATTTTGTTACGTGTACGCACATTCTCACATATAAAATTGTCTCACCTTTTTTTTATTGGGCGAGAATTTCAAATGAATCAATATATTCTTTCGAAAGTTTAGTGACACGCTCAAGTGAGGACTAAATAATGTTACTTTGAAAGCAATTATGGATCGATCCAGTTTTTGTAAATAGTTTTAAGAGAATTGTTTTTTTTTGCTTGTGATTGTATTTCGTGAATATCTTCAAAATTTTCCGTGCGGGAGCATGTGCATTGTAACAATCCATGAATAGCGCATTTTACCATTGTCATAACGAACATTGCCACAGCCAACATCATTGTTCATAATCGAAGACAGAATGTTTAACTTTTATCTGGACCGAGCTTATCAAGAGGCAATACGTTGGTTTTGTTTTTCCTAACAAACGTAGAAGAATGTGTGTTTCATTTTGAAAATGGAACGAAGAAGAAGAATATCACATTACATCAAGAAATATCTGTTGAGATATAAGAGAAGCCAGGTTGTTATTTTTATTATTCACGCTACGATAACGTAACACTTGGCCGAGGTGCTAAAGTATTATTTTTACAAATCTATATAAAAGACACGAGTATTAAAGTATTAAGAGTTATTGTTGCACGTATTCACATGTTGAGATGGCCTTTGCTTAGGGAAGTTTTAACTGTTCACAAGTGTCAACTTACATTATATATCGGAGTATGATACCCTGCATAACGTATTCATCCGAAAGGTTTTTTTTCTCTTTTTTTTTTTTTTGTTCTAGCTGTGAAAGGGAGAAATGTAAGTGCCGAAGAAGACCGAATAAAGTTCAATAATGAATGCTTTTAAGTAGCGATATATATATTATGCAATAATCGTGCAGGATGTAATATCACGTTCTTGTAGGAAGTATTAGTTGAAATCGGACAGCGGTAAAAAAAAACAAAAAAAAAAAAAGCTGTAGATGTACCTTAGCCTGTTACTGAGAAGTAATAATGAGATGTGTATATAGAGATAACTTGTAGAATGATAATAACAGTTCACAATAAAAAAACAATCGTTGGGTTGAATGATTAAAGTAGAGAGATTACCTCGAGAATTTTAGATATTTAAGTCCTTCATGCGACAATGAAATCAGTTTCCTTCGCAATTCTTTCGAAGAGAACTATGGCAGCGTTGAAACAACGCTGCAGTTAAAGCTGATTGATTTGAATCTGTAAAGAACAATTTTTTGCTTTCAGTTTTTTCTCAAAATATATCACACAAATGTTAAATATAAGAGTCGTGACGGCTTTCGCTTGGTATAGACGTATCAATTAGTTATGTACAACGGAGATACAGCAACAATTTTAAATTTTGATGAGCTAATCACTCTACTTTAAACTTATTTATCGATTTGTTCAGAAAAGATAGGACGTTTCTTTGCTAATAGGTGTATTTTGACCGAAGTCGGAACGTGCCGTAAAGAGTCGCATACGTGTACTTACACACATACAAGGGTTGCACTTGTTATGATATAGTCCACGCTTTAGTTGGTTGTGTCGAAATAGCTCGTGAATATTTTAGGTTGCATATTACGTAAGTCGATTGATAGACATGGTTCGTGAATTCATATACATATTTAAATGTATATGTATATATATATATACATATACATATATACACATGTATACATATATGTATACATATATATATCCCATATCATATACATGCATAACATACCTCAAAAAAACCTGTAAATAAAAGTATCCGGGCATTTAGTGAAACATCAAATGATACAATAATAAATTATATTGATGATCAAGGAGTGTTGAAGCCGGTATATATATATATATATATATATATATATATATATATATATATATATATANNNNTATATATATATATATATATATATATATATATATATATATATATATATATATAATATATATACATATATAATTCATCAATGTGTTCATTTGTGCTAAAAAGAGAAAAGTGTGCAAAAAGAATCTCAACACCACTACGAGTAAAACTTGGAGATAAATTTTGCGCAAAATAAATACCGGTTTCAATCCTTGATACTTGAACGCGATAATAATGATGAGTTAGCGATGATAAAACAATGCTGAAGTAGTGAGGAAAAGAGAGATAGAGAGCGAGAGAAAGAGCGCAAAAATAAAATCTACGTCATATGCATATATCACGCAACAGCAGTATGTTAGATACACCATTGTTCCTGCAAAGCTCTAGTTTCCTTAAGCATGATACGTATAAATCATTTCCAAGATCCATAGCTCTATATACGAACATTCATTCACACGAAAATATATTAAAACTAAGTACGACTATACAAATTATAAATATATATATTATATCATTATATATTGAAAAATGCGCGTTGCATCAATTGTGTGCCTTATTCTGTGGCGGCCGTTTTTGTAACTATTTCAAAGCACTCTCCTTGATAATAGTGTCAGTAGCGATGATCGAAATGCAGTTAAGATTTGTTAAATTTGATGCGAGAAAGAAAGAGAGAGAGAGAGAGAGAAAGAGAGAGAGAAGCGTGTGCAAGAGGGCTTGTTCGAGGTAATGACCCTTTATCAGATGCATGCACGCCCAAGCGTAAAAAATCATTTGATTCCTTTTCACGAAATAACAGACTTCTTATTCGTCAGACATGTCCAAACGAGCAATTATTCATATAAAGACATTGAACGTTGCATCTTACATGAGAGTCAATGTTACTCTGTACAATTATAATTTTAGTTGAAATTAACATGTATGGAATACGTGTATTTTCTTGAATTTTGTTGTGTTTTTTGCTTATAAAAATATGAATAAAATGTTTCAATCAAAACAACAAGTCAATTTATAGTATTTCTAATGACCGGAGATAAATCTACTCTTAGAGGACAATACATATTACACGTGAGAAAGGTTGCCTGCCTACATATTCCTATAAAGAAATTGAGAAAAAAAACTTACCAATGATTGTAATTACACATAATGTTATAAAAAGAGCTTAATAGATATATAAGAGCTTAATAGAGATCTATATATAAAGTAAATATCTCGATACAAATCCAGTGTGTTTTAAATACTAATTTATTCCTACATAGTAATAAAGTTGTATATATCTCATATCTATTATATTATTTTTATATACAATCAGTATTTTAGAAACGCACATACGTGATGTTTTTTTTCTGCAATTTTGAACTTTAAAACAGATATATCAATACAAATTTTTTAATTTTGTACTCACCCGCGCGTGAAATGCATCAAAATTTAGATCTTGCAGTGCGAATTAATGAATGTGAAAGCCGCAGTGCGTTGCGGTCGTTGCACTGGTTGCACATCGTGCATGTTTATTCATTATCGATAAAGAAGAAATTGTAAAGAAACGAACTAAAAATTGACGGTTGGTAATACCTCTTATTGGCGTAATCATTTGCAAAATTGCCGCAGCGTTATCTTCGCGACGTACGTGACTACGCGATTGCACAGTTTCGAATGCGAGTGCGCGACGCATGCGCTCAGAGACGCTCACGCGGACTCTGCAGACTGTTAGGTGACGCTGTATCGTGTTGGTGAGAAGTGTGCTACTCCGCGGTCTCGTTGAATTTTGTACCGAGTGATATTCGCCAATCACCTGGAAATGGATCCCGTGAAAATGGCTATGCAGCCGCATAGCAGGAAGCGCGTTTGCTACTATTATGACAGTAAGTTGCCGTGAAAATCGTCGCACTTCGCGATCCCGCGAAAATCATTCGCGTACACACACGGGAACTTGACAAATGTGTTTACGGCGTTACGATTTGTGCCGCGTTTATTTCGCTTGTTCTAGCTGGCAATCGGCCGCTCATCGGTCCGTCCGCGTTTCCACGACAACAAATACGTCGACGCGCGAGCGTTATCGCGCGATTCATCGAAATTCCCACGCTTCTCGCAGCCGATAGTACGATTTTCACGACATGAAATCGAGGGAGTTCTACAGCCGCGCTTCGTGCGACTGTAGTCGCAGCGTCGGCCATCTGTGTGTATACAGTCCGAGAATGTTCTGCGTTATCATTGCACTCTCGGTTACTGTGACTGAAATTTGTTCTTTTCAAGCCGTGTATGCTCTTCGTCACAACTGATAATTATGCGATTTCCCGTTGGACCACTGAACAATTTCCATGTTTTACACACACGAGAGATGTACATTTTTTTAATTTATTGTAAATTTTATTTATAACAATAATTAGTTCTACTGTATCTCGAAAAACGCACTTTGTTCATTAGAAAATAATGTTTTTTTACGAGGCACGCGGTAAAGTTAGGTTACAATTGAGGCGGCTGTTGTTTAGGTTATGAAGAATACCGCGGCATTTTACGGCATTATTGACTAATAAGAATCGCAACGGACCATTTTCTACTCGTAATTCACGCTCTCCGAGAATATTCTCTTTGAAAAAAACAGTTTTAAACGAGCATTTTGGAAGTTAGTACGGTTTTTGTGAACGAAATGGCGAGAGACTCTCAGGTGTGCCCTGTGGCACTGTAGGCAGTCAATCGAATCTTGCTCTAGCTACACACACACACACACACATATGTATCTCTCTTTTACTTTCATTCGTACATGTATTCTGATCTTTTTGTTCAGGTGACATTGGTAATTATTATTATGGGCAAGGACATCCTATGAAGCCTCATCGTATAAGAATGACACACAATCTTCTTCTGAACTATGGTCTCTATAGAAAAATGGAAATATACGTAAGAATTTGTTACAGAGATTGTATTCTCTTTGTGGAAAAAAAACTAGTTTTGCTATTAACATATTGTATTATTGAACATATGATAAAATATTGTAATATATTCAAATTTTATTTGCATTATTTTAGCGACCTCACAAAGCCACGGCTGATGAAATGACAAAATTCCACAGCGATGAATATATCAGATTTCTGAGATCCATAAGACCTGATAATATGTCCGAGTACAATAAACAAATGCAACGATGTAAGATGTTTATTCTTGTTTTTACTGGAAACTGTTATTAAAATTGGAAACATATTTATAATGTACTTTTCTTTTGTTACAACAGTTAATGTAGGCGAAGATTGTCCTGTCTTTGATGGTTTATACGAATTTTGCCAATTATCAGCTGGTGGGTCTGTTGCCGCAGCTGTAAAACTCAACAAGCAAGCATCTGAAATCTGCATCAATTGGGGTGGCGGTTTGCATCATGCGAAGAAGAGCGAAGCATCAGGTTTTTGCTATGTAAATGACATTGTACTTGGAATTTTGGAACTGCTGAAGTATCATCAAAGAGTTCTGTACATTGATATCGATGTTCACCATGGTGACGGTGTAGAGGAAGCGTTTTACACAACAGATAGAGTCATGACGGTTTCGTTTCATAAATACGGAGAATACTTTCCTGGAACTGGAGATCTCCGAGATATTGGTGCAGGAAAGGTAAAAAAACAGTTTTGTCAAAACATTGTACAACTGTGTGCTTGTATGTTGTAATATCTTAAATTATCTGAAATTATTAGTTATTATTATAAACACATGGTTGTTTTCTGTCATTGTTAACAGGGAAAGTATTACGCTGTTAATATACCTCTACGAGATGGAATGGACGATGAAAGCTACGAATCCATATTTTCCCCTATTATTTCAAAAGTTATGGAAACTTTTCAACCTTCTGCTGTCGTTTTGCAATGTGGTGCTGATTCGTTAACAGGTAAGTTTACTTGAAACAGAAGTGACAATTGCAAATAAAAACAAAATACTAAGAAATCTTAATGTATAAATATCAACCGTTACAGGTGATCGATTGGGATGTTTTAATCTGACTGTGCGAGGTCACGGAAAATGTGTAGAATTTGTAAAGAAGAACAATTTACCTTTCTTAATGGTGGGAGGTGGCGGTTACACAATCAGAAATGTATCTAGATGCTGGACTTACGAAACATCAGTAGCTCTGGGATGCGAAATTGCGAATGAACTTCCATATAATGATTACTTCGAGTATTTCGGTCCTGATTTCAAGCTGCATATCAGTCCTTCAAATATGGCAAATCAAAATACACCTGAATATCTCGAGAAAATAAAGTACTTGCAATTTTATCTCTGTGTTGTATTCTGTATGATGAGCAAATTGAAGTTTCATTACCGTTTGCATTTCAGAACGAGACTTTTCGAAAATCTGAGGATGCTACCTCACGCACCTGGTGTACAAGTTCAGGCAATTCCAGAAGACGGTGCTGTTATTGAAGATTCGGAAGCTGAGGAAAAGGCAAATCCAGATGAGAGACTGTCTCAGCGTGACTTGGATAAGAGAATACAGCATGAAAACGAATACAGTGACAGTGAAGATGAAGGAGAAGGTGGACGAAGAGACAATAGGTCGTACAAGGTATACTGTGTAATTAATTCTAATATAGATAAATACTTCTAGAAAAATAGGAATTTATGATTATATACATATGTAACACATACACATACACACACATCCATTAGCAAACTTCTTATATTTTCTTTTATTTTATGAAGGGATCTAGAAAACGACCGCGTCTAGAAAAAGGTCAGGAAGTTATGGATACCGATGTAAAGAAAGAAGACGAAATAAAATCTGATCCTAAAGGTATTAATTGTGATTCATATCAACATTTTTTCTGGCAAATCAACACATCAAAGTTAAATAATTTATCATAAATTTGTTCAGATAACGAGAAGGACGAGAAAACAAATCCCACAAATGAGGAGACGAAGAAAGATGGTGCGGCGAATCCCTGATAGACGGTTGCTTCGTACCTCGTGAAAAAATGGAGGAAAAAAAATTCTTATGTATAAATTAAGTCCTAAATAAGCTTAAGTAAAATTTAAATTGTAGCAACAACTGACGCAGCAAATTACCTGCTGCTTCTACCTCGCTGTTTAATTCAAAAATTATTTACAATTACGGTTTTATTAAAAAATTCAAAGTTATCCTTAAACGTCGAGAAATACCGAAATCATTTACGACAGCGCTATTTACACGTCAAAATTTACACGTATGAGCGTGTATATAATTTATAAATGTCTTTCAATTTTTTCATGGTAAAAATATAAGAAATAATTTATATCTGAATTATCTCAATATTTGTTTTTAAAATATTAAACGACAGCACCAAGTTGTGTAAAAAAATTCTCTTGTAAAACGGATTATTATCATCGCATTACAGGATATTGTGATCTGATTGCTATATATTGCTATTCTCTTCATATATTCATATATCCGTTCACAACATACCACCGTAATTAGTTAGACAATTTTAGTACAGAGTCTGCACATAAAAATCATTATGCGAACAATTTTAAAAAGTATAAACAAAAGATCTCATAAATTTGAAGATTGAGTCTTAAGATAATTGATAACCGATTCAGGACACTGATAAAAGTTTTGTTCCAATCTATGTCGATCGTGTACAATTTTGCTCTCGCGGTCAACGTGATTTCTTACGTCTTCTTACTTATTGCTCGTAATTAATTGAGCCGCTCAATAGGGAAGCCAACACATACAGTTTTACACTATAAAAAAAGTAGTTAATTACGAGATGAATTATATATATATATATATATCTCATGAGTCGAAAAAAATTCATTTACTTCCTATTCTTGTATATAACACTTAGAAGTTAATCTCGAGAGACTTGACACAATAATGATGTAATAACAAAAATATTCTGTTTGTGAAATGTGAAGCATTTGTATCTGATATTATTTTCTATATATTTTATCTATTATTTTTCAAAATCTTCTCTAGTTTATATGGTGAAGCGCAATGAATATACATATATACTTAGCTCGTAATATATAAATTTCGCGTATAATAGTCACAGTGCGCTTCGCGTAGTTCGAGCGCCACTTCGTTGCGCGTGAACTTGACGCACTACCGTGCCTCTTGATTTCAGAGAATAAAAAAAAGAAAAAGAGCAACTACAAGTTGTACATTTGATTTAAAGATTTACACTTTGACTTATGTATTATAAATACGTATACCGAATAAACTAGAGAAATATTTATAAAAGAGGAAAAAATGTAATATTTTAAGAAGTGATCTATAAAATATCTATATGTATATGTGTGTGTGTATATATAATTTATATATATATATATATATATGTGTATACAGAAATGTGTATATGTAAAGTATCTCAAAGCTATTGAAAACAAATTCGTTGACATATTCTCTGAGACGAAAATTCTAATACGAAAATAACGAAACTATTGTGTGGCGAGCCTTGTCCGTTTTTGTGTCAGAATGTTTAAAAGAATCTGCCGTTATTTGTTTCGATAATGTTTTGTGACACCCTGTATATACACATCTATGTATACAGGATGCGGTACAATCGGAAAAAGAATGATTCTTTGTGCACAATTAAATCGAAAATTGTAGAATAAAATTTTGTCACAAAAGTTTATGTTTTTGTTTGAGAAAATTGAGTGTGACAATTGAGAAATTAACATTTAACTCTCTAGTAATCTTATGTCTATCATAAAATGGTATCTCGATAGAGCAGTTATTACTAAATTTAAAAAAGTAAAATTATGTATATACAATATAAAAGTTTTTAAAACTTTACCAAATAGAGTATTCTACTTTTTCTAAATCAATATAATAGTAATTGTTACCGAAATACATGCTATTGTATGACACAAGATTATTAGAGCAATTAAGTGTAAAAATCCATAGCTCAGAACATTTCATGGATTTAAATATTGCAATATCAGAGAATATTCAGTGGCTGTTCCTTGAACATCTGTGTTGTTGAGGAAGAAATAAATATAGTATTAAGTTTTTAACTTTCAAAATTTATTTTCTCAAAAATTGAATTTTTGCACAAAAAGAAAATTTTTTCTATTAAGAAAGATTTTTAATTTTCTACATTTTCAACTTAGTACAAAGAATCATTTCTTTTCCAGCTGTACTGTTCTTACAGGACCCTATATATGTATGTGTGTATATATATACATATATACATACACACACATATATATTATATATATATATATATATCTCAAAAATATAATTCTTGTCTAATTACTTTCTTAGCAGTCTAGCAAAAGAGAAACGAAACAGATTAAGGAACAGCTACAGTAAAACCGAGAAGTAGTCGAGGAATTATGTATATCGAGTCTCAATGTAGTTAGCTGTAGAATGTGAAAAAGAAGCATATAATATATTAAGTGACTAATTTAAAAAAAATTGTAACAATCATATAAAACGTGGCATTTGGATCGATCTTTATAACAAATCCTTAAGATTGTGCTTCTTTTTCAAGTAAAAATGTGTACATGCGTATACTTGCAAGTTCGCGCAACAATATTTTGTTGCTGACTGTTCGCAAGATGCATTCTTACGAATCTTACGTTCAAATAAATTTGTCGTGCAATACGTAATTGCGCAATAATTCCGCATTGACAATTGTGTGTGTGTACAATTTGTTTCCTCTTTCGCAATGTCAGTGTACTCGATCGGACCAGCAATGATGAGTGTCAATTTTGTGTGTAACAATATATATGTAGTGATTTATAATTAATACATACATATTATCACAAGAGAATTAAGTTCAAAATTAAGATATCGATTCGATTATTATATATGTGCATATTTCGTGTAAGTTGAATTAAGTATTATATATATGTCCACGTGTAAGAATTAATAATATAGACGTTTTTAAATATTTATAATAAAAGAAAACAAATCTTATAATGTGGTTTTTGGTTTTCAGTACAATCTTGAAACTTTTCGAGACAGTCCTTTGAAGAATTCAAGAATAAAATTTTAGTTGCATTGTAGAAACGATTGTAAGAATTTGTATTTTTAAACATTATTTTATTTCAATTTTTGCCGCTCTTTCATAATCAGAGGATATAAACTGGATGTACGATAGTTAAAAATATATTGTATGTAATCGATAAACTCTGGAATTTACAGGGTATTGAAAGTTTATTGGTCGAAAGGTGAGTATCTACAGGAGTCGATTTCTATCGACCTTTGCAAACCAATCACAGGCCAGCATTCTTATAAATGCAAGCTACATTTTAAAAAATGCCAAAAGAAAACTACTATGTATATAATAAAATTATTTACATAATTATTATTACTTAATAATTTGCTCTTAATATATGTGTTTTTATCAAGTTCTTGCGGTTCTTACGCATATGTACGCACACATGAGTTTAGTACATAATAGTAGAACCTTAAACTGCGCATACGCGAGATTTACAGTACATACTTTTTCAGACAAGTTAAAGGAACAAGTTAGCAGTGTAATATATAGATGTCTATGCTTACGAACATGCATGTTTTTCAAGCTCCCGGATCACCGGGCGACGCCGATTGACGTCACCGATAGGCGACCAAGATGGTTGTCATCGTCGAGAAGGGTTATTCGAATAACCGATAATAACATTTGCTCCTGCAGCAGAGGAGCCCGGTGTGCGCGGTCAACGTTATGGCCGTCAAGTGAGGGCCCGACCCGCGATTCCTGCGGTGAAAATCCGTCCGTTAGTCCCTCGAGCGGTTGCACGAGGAATGGCGGACGGCGAGGATGAGGAGCCGAATGCAGTATATGCCTTGAATATCCTACAAGATCTGATTGACGTTTCCGCCGAACGACTCGAGGGCCTGCGGACTCAATGCTCCACTAGCGCGGAACTCACTCAACAGGAGATAAGGACGCTCGAGGTAACAGAATCATGTTCATAATCGCGTAGCAGCAATCCGTTAATATCGCGGACAATTGTTACTGATCGTTGTCGCGCCCATCGAACGCTTTTCATGCTATTTCATACGTCGCGACTGTCAACAAATCTATACTTGTGTGTGTATGTTTTCCTTATACATTTGTTTTTAAAACCTTACACATTAGTTTTTTTTCATTTAGAAAAGCAATTAAATATAATTACAGTAACCCAACACTCCAATATAAACTTTGATTGTGATATATCTCATAGAGATTATTGACAATTATTTATATTGTTAATTATTATTATATTTTTAACTAAGACATCTGTCTGTTCTGAGCTTTTTTTGTGTGTATATATAAGTGTGTGGATATATACTTATACATATATATATATATACACTTTATGTATATGTATTTATAATACATGTACCTATGATCTATGCATGTATATATATATATATATATATATATAAACTTTGTATTGTATATATATATATATATATATATATATATATATATATATACACAATGTATATGTACATATTTATATAATGGTTTGTTTGTATAAAGAAACAGAAAACAATTATTTTTATCTTGGATGGGATAGTTTTTTTTTTTTTTCTAAATTTAAAAAAATATTTTTGTATAAAAAGGAAAACATTTATATTGGAATTTATATTTGGATTTAGTTATTTTAATACATACTGCAAATATGATATGCAATAAATTTGACAGTGAATAGAATATGTTCAACTAGATTCACTAAACTTAATAATTATATTGAAATGCTCCATCTACTGAAAATTGACCTATGAAAAACAACTTGAGTGAGACAAAAATATCATCTATCTCATTGGATATCAGTTAGAGTTAGAACATTGAGTAATGTTTATTTATTTGTTCACAGGGGAAACTAATAAAACTATACACTAACCAACTTGTGACAAAAGCTAAATTGGCAGATTCATTACCAGCAGAAATGAAACACTGTCCGTCATTGCGACAGTGGTTAAGTGTAGTTGGTCTCACTCAAGAATCAATTCAGGTAATGATAAAATAAGTTCTTTTTAGTTTTTATAGCTTGATATATATTTATTTACTTCAAAATATTTTCTTCTAATGAGAAAAAAATTAAATTTGATTTTCCTACAAATGCTTTATTAATGCTCTATTAATTAATTAATCTATTAATTAATTACAAATGCTCTTTTAGATGGTTTGTTCTGAGGTAAATTCCCTTGAGGACCTAAAAGAAAAGTCTGAGTACGAGTTAGGTTGTATGTTAGGCAAAAATAACGTACGTTATGACGAGGAACTTCGTAAGCTCTGCAAAGCACTGTATAACTTACGGCGATATATGGGTAACTAAATTTTGATACAAGACAAAATATATGTACATAAAGAATCACAATTTAGCGCATGTATAAATATAAATATAAATTTTATGCACTTGTTATTACATTTCTCTTAGATGTTGTTATGAGAGAAGATGTGGAAACTTGTAATATGGATTTGTATTGGGACTCCTGGGACAAGCATCATTTGCGCACAGGAGCTTCTCCTAGGCCTGTTCGATCTCGTGCTACACGGTGTTCGGTTCCATCAAAAGATAGCATTCCATATCAAAATAACAACAATCTGAACAGTGATATATTAGCACAACCTTTGTCTGTAATGTCACCTAGTCCTCCGCGCACCCCTCCATTATTGAAGCAAAGATGTGGTGAGTATAGAAAGTACATTTTTTTATTTTTTATCTTTCTCTCTCTCTTTTTCTCTCTCAAGTAAAAAAAAGATTAAAAGAGTCTGTTTTTAATGGAACAAAATTTAATTAGAATATTTTAATTTTAATATACATAAAATTGTTTTTTAATTATAGAAATTAAACTTCCAATAACTCCTCCTACATGCAAAAAACATCAGATTGGTGTGCAGAGTAGCACATCACAACCTGAAGTATTTCCATTAACTAAGTCAAAGTCTCACGAATCACAATTAGCAAATCGTCTTGAACATACACATAACGATAATACATCATTACTTAGGTAATAATAAAGATATTTTACCATATAATCTCTTAATTTGTTGTTGTATGTGCTTTTATTTTGTGTGATAATTTTAAAAGATTTACTTTTAATAAAATATTTCTCACAATTTTATACAGACGGTATAACGATATATATATAGGTTCATATATTTCAGAAATATATTCTCTTTCTATTTCTAAAAAATAATTTTTTTTTACAGGAGAAGAAATCGCTTACCAACAGAACCAAGTTCATCCTGTAGTACAACAGATTCTAGGAAAGCAGAAAATCTCTTGCCAAACAGTAGTAGTTCTAAACCATCACCTTATTATAGTACAGAAACTGATGAAACCTGTTTTAAGGGAACAGGTGTGTGAAAAAATGAAAGCTTACATATTACATATGATAAATACAATACAGACGATATGTACAATAATATCTTAACTAATAATGTGCGACAAAAGTTTTTACGCATGTTTTGATTGTAAATATTTTTTCAATTTATTTTTCAGCAACAAGTCTTCAAGTGCCAAAATCTCCACGTACTCGAACTGTGACTCGCGCCATGGGTCATATAATTGCTCATCGCTTTATCAAAACTTTTTCCGTGATAACAACATGCGATTACTGTGACAAGCAGATGTTTGGCCCTAATTTAAAATGTGTAGAATGTAAATATAAATGTCACCAAGCTTGCGAATCCAAAGTACCTCCCTCGTGTGGCCTACCTCAAGAACTCTTTAATGAGTTTAAACGAGCTGTGCAAAATGACGGTGTGTACAACAACTTTTGCTTTTTTTGTAACTGATTAAATGGTGTTCGAACTTTTCTTTTATATATAAATTATTTTCCTTTCATTCACAATAATAACTTTTTTTTAAGGACAATAATCCTCATTTGACAATATAGACAATAAATTAATATTTTAGGTATGATTGATCCTGCATCGGTATTAAATCAACATAGTGTAACATCTCCAAACACTCATTCTCAACATGTCTCAAGTTTACCTTTGGCTCGGAAGGATCGAAGACAGTCGCATACACACTCTTCTATTAATACACCTTTCCAGGTATGTGTTAAAGTTTAGATACAAGTAAATACACAACTAGTGTACACTCTATTTATAATGGTAAGCTGTGTATATTAAGTTAAATTTATACATGTAATGATAAACATTTGTGTCATAGTTTTGACAATTTTCTATACAGAAAACATAATGCACAAACCATATACTTATAGAAAAACTATTATTCATGTCTAACAGGGTGCAGATTCTAGTTCAAATACCTCAAGCTGTAACAGCTCAACGCCTTCTAGTCCAGCATTGCTACCTGCCAATACTAGCCAGACTCCACAGGCATCTGTCAAACAGCAGCAGTTTCATTTTCCAGGTAAAACGACATTTCTTATTATTTATAATTATGTAGGTATATATATGTACATAAATATAATAAATGTTTTAAATAGTTTTTTTTTATATAAATTGTATTTTATTTATTTTATAAATAATATATCAAATTTTTGTTGCATATATAATTGTAGATATTTTACTTACTAGAAATATGTTTTTGCCTCTTTATTTTCTGTTTGAAGTTTCATGATTTTCAAGCTACTTTTTATTTTTTTAAAAATAACAAGTGTTATTATTAACTGATGATGCACCCGACTGCATTTAAACGTTTGCAAAAAAAGTTTTGCGTTAAAATTGTGCGACTTTGCACAAGATTATAATACGCCAAGAGAGATAGGCATAAGATCGCGATTAAACGCTCGATAGATCTCTTTCCGAATATTTTGTTCGCTTCTAAGAGCGAATTTCAGGTTACAAATGTTGAACGATATGATTATTGATCTGTAACATTTGCGCACATGCTCCGCATACTTCGGATAAGCTGTTTCAAAATACAGAATTTATTCTGAGAAAAGATTTCAAAAAGATGATCAATGACAGTAAAGAAAATCTATTTAGATCTCAATAACGAGAAACTATGCGCCACTCTCTTTTCGGAATCAATCGCGCTTCCTCGATGTGACATGCGATTTTTCTGTCATCTACGCAGTATACATTTATATACATAATTAAGATCGCAGCATTTTAGATCGTCGTGTAATCATACATTTTCATTCAGATAAGTCACTTATCCTATTTTCAGACATATTAAATGACAAAAGAAGAGTAACATTTGAGTTACCTAGATCCGACGACGCAGTTATGTTGAGTGATAATGAGAAAACAATAACCACTTTGGGATCTGGTAGTATTAACGCAAACTCAGAAAGGATACCAGTGAGAAATGATTCTCAAGATTCTCAAATTTCCGATAGTGACATATCCGTGACAAATCGAAATCAAGCCAGTGTACGTATCACATTTCATTGAAATTTTGTCAAGAAAAAACCAGAATAAAAAAAAAAACTATTAAATAAATTTTATTTTGTATATATCTTGTAATGTTGTGCGCAGATGCAAGAATGGGACATTCCATATGACGAATTAAAGATCGGCGAATCGATCGGAACGGGAAGATTTGGTACGGTATACAGAGGCAATTGGCATGGAGATGTTGCGATTAAAGTCTTGAATATGGACTGTTCGGACAATGATAAGATATTAAAAGCATTCAGACTAGAGGTAAGAAAAAATACATTACCGTAATTTATTTAAACAAATACATAAATTACATTAAACCTTGAAGTTGTCAATAACGAGAGATATTTTGTAGGTAGCGACATTTCGAAAAACTCGACACGAAAATTTAGTTTTATTTATGGGTGCTTGTATGAAGCCTCCCCGATTAGCCATAGTGACTAGTCTGAGCAAAGGAATGACACTTTATACACATATTCATTTACGAAAGGACAGATTTGGAATAAACAAAATAACTAATATAGCTCAACAAATTTGTCAGGTATATATACGATATGTATAAACATTTCTACAAATGCTTATATTTCATTTTGTTTTATGTATGAGTGCGCGCAAGTGTAAATTGATAAATACATAGCATATTGAAAGGAGTATAAAAACATAAATATCGCGATAAAATTTACAATGCTGTAAAGTTCATTAAAATTTTTGAAATTTTAATTAAAAATTAATCTAACAATTTTATTATTGCCACACATTTATGAATAATAAATTTCGTTTATACAGGGCATGGGATATCTTCATGCTCGCGGAATAATTCACAAAGATCTAAAGAGCAAAAACATATTTCTAGAACACGGAAAAATTATAATAACAGATTTCGGTTTGCTCAATGTTACTAAGTTGTGCTATGGAAATGGGTAGGTTTATATTCTTTAGAATAAAATTGTATTCCTACCGAAAAACAATATGTACAGTTTATATCCTTATAAAAATTTGAGCTTACAATAAATAATATGTGTACATACATATGTGTACAGGAAAGCAAATAGGCTGAACATACCACCTGGTTGGTTATGTTACTTGGCACCTGAAATTGTTCAACGACTGACACCGCAACAAAATCGGGATCAGAAAGAGTTACCCTTTACAGCCGCTTCTGATGTTTATGCATTTGGGTTAGTAATGTTACGATATATACACAATCTTCTTTAACAATATGTTCCAAAAAAAAAAATCGAATATGTTCTAAAAGTACGCTGTGTAACTGAAATAACAATAATAGATGCGATGAAAAAATGTAAAACAATATTTTCTGATAGGACTGTCTGGTATGAGCTATTATGTGGTGAATGGCCTTTTAAAGGTGAACCTCCCGAAGCTATTATTTGGCGAGTAGGGACTGGAATGATGCACACATTGGCAAACTTGGAAGCTTCCGAGGAAGTAAAGGTACATATATGTAAAACATGTGCATATCTGCCGTATATTATTAAATGTTTACTTGTTAACCGATCTCACACAATTTATAATAATTCGTTAAATGTTACGATCTTTTTTTAGGATATTTTGATGCTTTGTTGGTCGTACCAAGTAGAGAAACGCCCCGATTTTCCGAAGCTCTTAACTATCCTTGAAAAGCTGCCTCGAAAACGGCTAGAACGTAGTCCATCTCATCCAATACAACTCTCTCGTTCCGCAGAATCCGTACTTTGACTAAAATTCTGCAGGACAAAAGCTATGGTGACACATATTTAAGTTTATTTAAATGCGCTGTTCTCTCTTTCACACATACATACATACAAACACAGACACTCACCACGCATATTGGTAAAACTATAGAAAAGGGGATTCACTTTCAATATAATGATAGTCTATATTGTGTGATAAAGATCAATCCCCTAAGTAACTTGCAAAAGATTTTAGCTTATTATTTATGACGACATTGTTAACAAATAAATTCAACTATACAAATGAGTATTGAATGCGATAACTTGAATTCCTTTGTGAATTCTACATTTTTTTGTTTTTTTTTATTGATTTAACTTTTTTTTAAATTATTTTACTAAGACTTTGTATTCACACTAGAAATCGGTGAGTACGAGGCTTCGAACGAATCGCATGACTAATCGCATTTGAACAATTTTTTGCTAATTGACTAATACGATTATAATCCATTCTCTTTCTGTTCGAGATTTTGGATTTTTAGCATCAAGAACACGAGACTTAAAGTCTTTATATTATTTTTTCATTTATGTGACCAAAAAAACTATATATTTCTGTCTTTCGTAACAAAAAACTTTATATTCCTTTGTAACAATTTATTTTTCTGTGGAATTCATTTTTATAAGATATTATGTATGTTTGTATTCAGAGTTTATACACAGTTCTATGTGTAGATAAGTTTGCAATTTTCTATGCGAAGCGAGATACATTTTCTCAACATTACGCTCATTTCTTTTAGGACAAAATAAGATCTTATATAGACGGTTTTATAATCTAATCTATTTACGATTGTCTTGTCTATCTTAAGATGTTACTGGCTATACAGCATCTAAAGATGAACTTGATATAATTTTTAATACAAGATCCGACATTAAATCTCAGCTCTAGAATTGTACAGTCTCATATAATTTTTCAATTTTTTTACACAGCGTGAAATAATGAAGAATCTCACTTTACATAAAAAATTGCAAATCAGTATAAATTGGATTTCTCTCAATGCACATGAAAAGTGGAAACACATAACACACGAGATTAATTAATTACAATTTTCTAATAAATATACAAACAAAAACACAGCTACAAACTTTTGGAAGTTACTGATCATGTACTGTTGATGACACGTATCTCATGATCAACTTGATCAAAAAATTGGATCCTTTTTTCTATAATTTCACTTTCATATTATTTATTGAAATGTGCAATGAAAGATTATTCATGTTAATACAATAAACTTGTTAGAAAATTGTTACAAATCAAATATATATCTTTTATTGTAAACAATATACAATGTAAGTATATAATGTATGACTGTATGTATAATGGATAATGTATATATAAATGTATGTAAATATACGTCAAATACATGTACATTCTCTACAGATCTAAGTAAACGTTTAATTTCTTCAAGCATTTATTTATTTATTTTGAACATTTGAATGCTCAATATTCTCAATATTAAATAAATATACTTGCGAAAAATAAGCAAGATACTTCAGTTTAAATAAATGTGTATATATATATATATATACACATATACATATGATTTATTGTTGAGTATAATAAATTTTGCAAGGTATTTTAGATGTTATTTTTTTGTAATCTTTATTATTAATCATATATATTACATATAAAATTTTTTTCAAGAAACATTTGTAGTCACGAATGCAGATTCATATCAAACATTGTGTAATATTTGATTTGTACTCTACCTTCTGAAAAAGATTTTTATCCAGTACACATTTTTTGTAACTCTTGAAGTTGTTTTTGGAGATGCATAGCGAGCAGTTTATTTAATATTAATCTTTTCTCGAATATTTCTACCAAAGGCTTTGTAATGATATCCGTTATATGTATCAATGCCCGAGTTCTTACTGTAAACACACAAAACAGGTTTGTTGTCATCAAATACTAATAAAAAATTATGTGTGCTATTGAAATAAACTCTACCATTTTTCTTTTATCTTGTATGTATAAATGCAATAAATAGCAATACACACCAGCATTATTGTGAATACTCGCAAGAACATCTGGGTGATCTTTACAAGACTCGGACATATCTTCTTCCTCTTGCACCAAAATTTTTGACAAGTCTATCATTGTCTGCAAAAATATTTAATTTTAAACAAAAAACTGATGTTTCTTATTTCTTTTTAATTGTATATAAAGAATAGAAAACTCACTCTTAAACATCTGTCTGAAATGTCTGGAGTATGTACTATCTCTAACGGTATTTCTGTAGCTTCACCATTATGTGATTGAAAACAATTTAAGAAGATCTCGTGTTCCTATATAAACAATGCACAATCAATTATTGTTAATGTTATATATGTATAAATGCACTGAAAATTTCTTCATATTTCAAACATTTGTGTTATCAAGATAATTTATTAAAAGATAAAATTAAATTTAAAAATCTTCTTATGTAACAGTGTAAATCACTCAACACTTGTAAATATATTATACTTTGTTAATATAAACACTAAGATTAAAAAGATGTACATACTTTTGATTCTTTTCCTTCAGAAAATACTGAGAATATTAAACCTACAAAACTATGATCCATTGTTTGATAAGTAGCTTGAGTTCTGACATCTGCAAAATAGAAATAAAAGACTTAAAATGTAAAAGACAATTGTTTTGAATAATATATATCATTTAAATATTTTTGTATTAAAGGAAATCTATGGTTCATACCAACATGAGATGGACAAACTGTAATATGTGGATGTGAATGATACCAGCCAAGAACTCGCATAGGCTGATTTAATTCTACTGTTAGTCGCTCAGCTTCGGCAGCAGCTTTCAGTAATTGCTCTGATGAAATTTCTACTCTATCTTTCTTTTTATCTAAACGCCGTAAAATAATAACTGCTGATATTTTTGCTACTCCATATTCAAACTAAAAAACAATAAATAGCACTTTGTGCAATTGTTGTTTTTTTGTAATGATAAAAGAAACAACTTCACAACATATAAAATATTTTATAAAATATATGAAAGTTTACATACATTGCCAATGAGTAGACCCATTACTTCAAAGTTTTCTGTTGACAAAGCATGTTGCAAACATACCATATAAACATCTGTTTGCAGTTCTACTCTTTGTAACTGAGAATTATCCATACTTTATAAAAATGTGTTGAAAGTAATTCTATACATGGAAATACAGAAGATATAGATTATAAATCTGCAAGTATGTATTTATGAATTTTACAATTGTATTTTTGTGAAATATCACAGACAATATTTCCTTGTTGTAATTAATGAAAAGATTTCGGAAATATAATTTAAACAATATATGTAAAATACATAGATTCTAATGCAGCATTTTGAATTCTGTTATTATACAAAAACAAATTTTCTAACCTTACATACGTCATTTATACAACGCTTTATATTACTTTTCCTAGTGCCGAGCAACGATTTTTACTTTTCAACAAGTTTTCTACACTCAAAAAGAAATATTGGAAGAAAATAGTCTATCGATATTGAAAATTAAAATATTATAAATCATACATGTACCTTTGTTTATAGTAGTTCCTTTTTTTATTTTTTCTCCTTCTCTTTCTTTCTCTCTCTCTCTCTCTCTCTCTTTCTCTCTCTAAATGACAAATTGATACGAATTGATGACTTTTCGATATTTGAGATAATGTTATCTCAGCGTTGAATTGTAAAAATCAGTATATGGAAGGAAAAAACAGAACAGAGTTTAATGTAGCGTAATATTTGCGCAATGTCCTCGAGAAACACTTATATATATAAAGAAAAATCCCGAAAAATCATATGAGAAAAAATGAAACAAGTAAACTTTCTATCTTTTTCTCTAAGGCACAAGCACTGATTTTTGCCTTTTCTTGGAAAGGGAAATAAAGGACTCTGATTGGTTATTTTCTTATACGTTGCAAAAATCAGTAGCTGCATTCAGGGGTATGTTCTAAAATCCTACCTTGATTACTAAAATGCTATATTTTATGTCACGTGTACTATAGTTTTTGGTTACTAAGATAGGATTTTGGAACGTACTCCAGCAGAATCAGAGAGAAGACTGATTGTGATAGCGGCCAGAGCCATATCAGAAAATGTAATAGCTATTCTGCTCCGTACGAAAAGCGATTACAGAAAGTCTTACGGCCGTGGCCATTCTCATTCCTCTCTCTGTACGTAGTCACATCGATAAATCGATGAACATTGCGTCGATGCGTCGATTCGATACTTCGAGAATCGCGCTTCGGTACATTCGTTTTGGCGGGCAGTCACGGCGGACGCGCGACATCGAGTGGACCGACGTTCGAACTTCTTCGTATGTCTCGCAATTATGATCGCATCTCGCGCGCAATTCTCGGTGGCACGTGTGTGTGGCAAAGTGTCTGACGTTCGTGGTGATACAGATTCTACTTTCGCTAGCAATGCTATTCGGCAAGTATTGCGGTGAAATTATGTCGCGGTCGTCCGTTTTTTCTGCGAAAACGCGTCCGAGAAAAAGTGCGTCGTCCGCGCGCGTTGCTGCAGCTACTCGATTACGAGTTTTTAAAGAACAAGAACGTGTAACAAAGAACGATGTGAAAACTTATATGTGCGAAGAAGACGAAGATTGTAACCACAAGCAGCATCAGAACTTCTTGCAACCGTGCGATATTACTACGGAGCAGGATGGAGTGTAATCAAGTAAGCACATCTCCTTAGGTCATCATTTGCTGCTATTAGAATCGAATAATATGCAATTGCTATATATTTTTCGCGTTTCTACAGGTGTGTGAATATCGCGAGCTGTCACGAGCGCCGATTTGATCTATTTCGAAAAATTAAAATAGCCGATTTATGTGAACTCAGGAAGTAGAACAGAAAGAGATAAAGAATATAAACATTTGCAACTTTTCACACAACATACATGTGATTGTGAAGAACAACATTTTAGCGAGCAGCATCAGAATTCATGGAGTGTACTCAAGTACCACTTTTTTTTATATCATCATTTGCTGCAATTTGCTTTTATTTTTTTAAAAACGCTACATATATACATACATGTAGATATATTAAAAAGTATAAAAAATATGTACATTATTTAAAAGTGATTTGACGGTACAAAAATATATACGTATGTCTGAAAAGTTGCAATTTCAAGAAGTATATTTTTTACTACTTTATTAAAATTTGTCAGAGTATGTTACACTTTTTAAATTTTACACTTTTTAAAGTTTTTTAAAAGGTTTTTTAAAAGTTTTACATACAAATTGATACATATACATTGATACAATAGAATATATACATAATAAATATCATACATGACAATATTTCTGGCAAAATTACACTTATTGTATGCTATTCTATTTATCGCACATCAATGAAATTTTATTTGCCAATGTTTTTCAATTCAAATTCTTATTATTGAAGTCTTTTAAAGTTTTTACATACAATAAATGTAATTCAACCTTACATAAGTGGAGTTTAATCTTACTTCTACATGCATATGCAGTGATTGATATCAATCAGTGCATTTGCATCTTTACTAATTTTTAAACCTATTACATATCCTACCTATCTTAAACATCTGACTATCTTAAACTGTAATTATGAACCTTATTAATCAGGATTAAAGCTACATGATACATGCCTTGATCCTAATTTTACATATTTTACATTTTTATTTTTTATTTTACATTTTATTTTACATTTTACATTTGTATTGTTTTTAATTCTTACCTATCGGGTTTAATATATTTTCTACCTACTTAGTCTAACAAATTTCCTACCTATCCGGCCTAACATATTTTCTACAAGCGCTTGTAGATCCTTACCTACACATTTTTAGAAAGTTTTAAAACCTAATCATTATTTTATACGCGAGGGACATTTGTTTTAAACATAAAAAGTATTATGAAGAAAAGTTTTATTTCATATTTTATGATTTAAAGACATAGTATATACGTACCCACCCACCCACCTATTCACTCATGAACCTTACGATGTATAATTAGAAGAGATATAATATGAAAAAATAAAATATATATATTTAAATATATATATGTTATTTTTTTATATTATATTTTTTTGAGAAGAATAAATATATTTCAAGGGGATATGTCTCAAGGAGACACAAGAAAAGTAATTCTCAAAAGAGAATATAGAGAAAATAATAGATATAGAAAAAATAATTCTCCAAACAAAGATTCTGTATGAAGAATCAGTTCTTTAAGAGAAAAGGTAAATAAAAATTAGTTCTTTAAGAGAAAAGTTAAATAAAAATAAAAATCAGTTCTTTAAGAGAAAAGTTGAAGAAAGATATATATAGAAGAGCAAATATAAATATAGAGAAAAATATATATAAATAGATATAAAAAAAAATAAAAAAATAAAAAAAAAGACATATATGTAGAAGAAATTTTATATCAAGGAATATGTACAGAGAGCCTGTACAGAAATTATTTTAATTGACACAATATAAAATAACACAATATAAATTGACACAATATCAATTTCAATAAGAAAAAAACAAAAAAAAATATATTGAAAAATAAAAAAAATGTATTGAAAAATCAGTGCGATTACTACTCATGCAGTATAATTTATTCTTCTCAGATTTTCATAATAAAAATATAAAAGATTGATTATTTAGTTGTAAATCATTACTGTTTCGATAAGAAATCCTTTATATGTGAACAAATTTTATATCTAAATATACATAATTATATATGAGATTAAGAAAATTTCATATATGATCTCTTAATCAAACCATCAGATATAGAATGTCCACATATGAAAGATTGTTTTTCTGGTATATTACAAACGAAACAGTTTTAAAATTTAAAATAATTTAACTTGATATTTGATGCTTTCGCGGTGTGTTGTATTAACATATAAAGATGTTTTTCGGGTTTGAACCGCGTTAGTGTCATTTGTATAC